>JANAVB010027676.1:0-63227 GCA_029216955.1 Iris pallida
CACAAAAAATCCAAAAATGCCCCTGGCTTTCTCTCTCCCATGCAACCCCCTCCCCCCCTCCCATTCCGGTGACCACCTCCCCCCCCCCTCCGGCGACCACCTCCCACTCCCTCCCGGCGATGGTGGAGTGGGAAAGGGAGGAGGGCAGCGAGAGAGGGAGGGGGTGCGGGTTGCCGGAGGGTGGAGGGGAGCGGGGGGGGGGAGGAGGGTGCAGGCGGGGCGGCGGAGGGGGAGGGTGCAGGCGCGGCGGCGGAGGGGGAGGGTGCAGGCACGGCGGCGGAGGGGGAGGGTGCAAGCGAGGCGGGGCACGGGGGGGGGGGGGGGGGGGCGGAGGGGGAGAGGGGGGGGGGAGCGGAGGGGGGGTGGCTGGAGTAGAGGGGGGGGGGGTGGTAGTTTTAAAATTTGGGTAAGGGCATTATTGTCCAAAAAAAATTATCTGGGTATCAAGTTGTTACAAAAAAAAGTTTAGGGTATCAACTTGAAAAAGCGTAATAGTTGAGGGTATCAAGTAGCAATTAAGCCTATATATATATATATATATATCTATATAGATATATATATATATATATATATATATATATATATATATTATATATACATATAAAAAAAAATATTATATAAAAAAATATATTATAATATATATATTGTCACGACACGCCCGCTTTTGGGTACGAATGCGTATCCAAGCCCAGCCTACGCCGCAGTATCGGCGGTAGTACGTTGTCTAGCTAGCAATAAACAAAGTGCTCATAAATACTAACTGTTCATTCACAACAACTAAATCAACTTTACAAAGTATAAAAGTTTTACATTTGAAGAAGAATGTAAGCTTTACATTTATAGAAAACTGCCACACAACTAACTAGTCTTCTGTGGTTGGCCTTCGAGTGTCTATCTCCCCTCATAGGTCCATAGCGCAAGAGTAGGCACGTAAACCTCACCTATAACAACGATCCAGTCAGGAAGGAGCAGAGTACAACCATATTGCAATTAATATTGTTAGTCCAAAATAAGTTAGAACACGAGAAAAACTATGATGGCAAAGAGTATATAAAGAACTAGCAAGAGAAGAAAACTAACATGATATGAATAGCACTAGCAAGATATGAACTAGCAGATTGTAACTAGCAAGGTATGAACTAACGAGATACGAACTGGCAAAATATAAACTAGCAAGATGTGAACTAACAAGATATGAACTAACAGCTAATGGACTAGATAAAGGAAAAATAGGAAGAACTATGTGTATGTGAAAACCTTTTAATACGTGAACGGCTGGGCTAATACGGCACATCATATGATGGCAATCCACAAATAGGGTACGGCAATTATACATGGGTGTATGACTTCGCTATCCACGATCAAAATATTTGGGTTTGTTCACGTACTTACCGAGTATTTCCCCTCCGACTCTATAACAATCAATAACGGTCAATGATACACTAAGAAGGATACAATAACTATGGTGTCACAATCGTGTCTCCACGAATATCAAGCAATGTCTCAACGGGATATCGAATAAGGAAATGATAGAGGAAAACGCTATAATGAACTAAAAATAAATGCAATACGTAATTGCCGAATCCTGTGTAAACCATAGTCAAAAGTCGAGGATGAGGGGGTTGATAACCTAGAATCTGTCAACCTATAACATACAACGTACCGAAACCATGTACGAAAACCACAAATCAATTCTAAGGTTCTAGTTCTAATTTATGGAATAAGTGGCTAATGGGTTATAATTAATTATAGTTAATTCTGAAATAAATTACATAAAAACCTAATTTAACCTAATAATAATCTGAATATAATCTAAACATGCAAGTTTGTCCAAAAAAGTCATGTTTCTAATTTTGGAAACTATGGCACGCAAATCGAGACGTACATTGACTATATAGTCAAACATCGTAAATCTAGTTAGAAGTGTATTGGTAGATTTCAGCACCAAGAGTGTGCTGGAAACAACGTGCCAAAAATTCACATTTGCTCAAAAGATATCACCGTATGGTTAATCGTGACCAAACGGTGATTCACCGATCAATTCTGAGTTCAACAGAATAACTAAAATACTAGATGAACGAATAATTTATGAGAAAAATATATGTCGTAGAAACTCTATGTTGTCTTCCGAAACTTCAAAACGGTTCATGATTTCAATTTCCGGCTCCCGAAATCTCGAAAATACTAAAACGTGTCAAGTTTCGGACAACGACACTCTACGAATTCTCTAGAAATTTAGGAACAAATTATATAAAAATAATTACTATTCATAAAGTTACCTCGATACGAATCCAACAAAAAAATAGTACACTAAAAGGAGGTCGGAGTTGACGACAATCGTCTCGGGAAGTCGGGGGTCTCCTTGGAACAAGTTTCTCTAAAATCGGCCAGAATTAAATTAGGTTTACTGTTCAGCAAAAATAATATATATATAGGGCTGGTACAATCAGAACCCGAGATAGGCACTTGCAATGGCTGACGGTGGGCCCGGCCAGCGCTGACTGGGTATGACAGGATAATTAATTTTCACAAAATAATTTAAAAATTATTCTAAGGCCAAATAAACTCAAATAAAAATCCTAAAAATTTCTAAAAAAATTGTAGAAAATTACAAAAATAATATCTAACTCCTAGAATATAAATAAAATAATTTACCTCATATTAGTCCTAAATGGCCTCATAATAAATATTAGAAGCCTTAAAAATATATGAAACTAAATAAAATAAATATATAAAATTATCTAAAAATTATAGTAAGCTATAAAATAGCTAAACAATGCTACTAAGGTCCAAATGACCATAAGATGCTTATATCTCCCTTATGAGTTAGGTAAAAATAATGAAAAAAATCAGAAAGTGGGCTTACAATATAATAATATATATCTATATATATATATATATTTTTTTTACAAATATAATATATATATATATGCTATATATATATATATTTAATATAAGATATATTATTTAAATATATATATATATATATATATATATATATATATATATATATATATCTATTATATATATATTATTCAGATATACATATAATGTCGAGGTTGAAATAGAGAGAATTGAGTTACATTGTAGCAAGGTATCAATAGCATGAGTATAAAAAAGAAGAAGTACATGGCTAAGAAATGTACCATAGAGCACATGCATAGGCAATATAGCTAGAAACTTAGTGTTTGGACACGATAGCTTGGGTATAGACACATACAACCTAGAAATGGCTAATTGGACTAGTTTGACCTGGAATTGACCAATCGACCTAGAATTTGACTAGTATGACCTATTTTCAAATCCAAACATAAAATTGATACAATATTTCCAATTTAGGTCTTCGAGGCGCCGTATCGGACATCGTTTATACTTTACACTAGTTTGTAAGAGAGTATATTCTCTGATAATTTTCCATTTATGATATTTACTTTGCTTCATGTACTTAGTGTAGATGTACTTGTTTCTTGACACATTGGTCACACGGATTGGTATTTACGGATCCCGTCATTAAATGTTATTCCTAGTTTACCTTGGTGTATCTTGTACAAGCGCTGTTGTAGTTCTTGTGCAATATATGGACATCGATTCTCCAGGAGACTTGCTACCTTTTTGTAGAATTCTGTGTCGTACCGTGTCATGGTTGGATCCACTCTACCAGTCGGTAGAGGTAAAATATTAGTCATGTGGTCAACACCCACCTTGTGCATTGCATAGATCCTTGGGAGTGTTAATCATACAATTCATGTATGATTAACCAGGCCAGTAGACCTTGTGCAAGTTTCCAAGCCGACCACATGTAAAAGCTAATATTCAGTCATATAGATAGTTGATTCTTAACTCTTGTACATGAAATGATCAGTTTTTCCTGTTCTTGCTATAGTTTACTGCTTTACCCTTGCCATGCTACTTTTATGTACCTTCTATTTGCTCTTGTATATTCTTTCTATTTACTGTTTTATAGCACTTGTCAGTTACTGAAAACTGTTGTTGGAGATGTGCTCGTTCCATCCTGACTGAATATATTTTTCAGACGAAGACGAGGACGAGTGTACCACCTACTATAGTCCTCATGACGTAGTAGGCATAGACCAGGAGACCCTAGTCCAGTAAGGGTTAGTTCCAGCTGAGGAGGCACTAGCAGTTACTCAGTTAGACTAGGATTTGACTGGACTCTGTCTCCTGCTTATTCAATATGCATGTTTATTATTTTAGACTTATATAACTATATTATGATTCACTCTGGATTTGTGTTAGATACCTTGCACTCTGAGTTCATATCTTTATCTCTATCTTTTATCGTGCCATATATTCTTTCTGTTAGAATTGTGATTGAGGTTTATATATCATTGTTATCCTACGTTCGGAGATGAGCTGCAATGACAATTTATTATATTATTGTTCGATAGTACACCTAGACAGCATTCTACTGTCGATTCTACAATGTAGGCTGGACGTTGTTAAGCATTCGTATCCTTATACCGGGTGTGGGTCGTGACAAAACACAAGTACTTCTGCACTCATGTGTGTAGACATGCACACTAGATACTCACTACAGTTCATACACTATACAGATGCCTATACACCCCTCTGATACACTAGGATACCCCAAGGAATGCAACTATGCATGTTTGCAATGCCCCTATACTCTACATTACCTACTGTACATATATTACTCTCTCACACTCTTAAACTGTACATAACTATTAGTAGAAACTTTCTCCATCTGTACATGACTGCAGTTTCTCCTGCACTTGTAGCTACTGGTGCTATATAGCATTTGATGCTGCTAACTACTACTAAGCCCTACATACTGCTGCAACTGATCCTACTGCTTGCCTAATGCACTACTATATCTGCCTAATTACACACACACTCTTACTATCATGCAACTTCTACAAATGTAACTACTGTTGCTATACTTCTTCATCTTCCTACACTCTCCTGGCTACAACAACAGACTTCCTACTATTGTTGTTGATGTGAATGCACACACAAATGAACCTGGTTCCTTCCCTCACTCACTTCCATGTTTTTTCTATACACACTAAAACTCACACGGGCTCCTACGATACTAATAAATGTGCACCCTGATCTTAGGTACAACTTTCCTTGTGTAACCAGTACACAGACACTAATACGCACAACTGTATATTAGCCTTAACACACGTCACGAACCGTACCCAGTATTTGGGCACGAATCATGCGCGCCCAGTCTACGCCGCAGAGTCGACGGCAGAACGCTGTGACAATTATGATGAACAGCCACACAATAAAAATATACTCTACTTGGGAGACAACAATACAAGGTCACAACTCAGATCTAGATAAAATAGAGAAATATATAAATAGTCTCATAATATGGACTAAAGGAATCCAATGATAAACAAAATCCCAAACTACATGTCTTAATATCAATATTAATATCCACTACAAAAATCTCAATGCTAGCCAAAGGTATCTCAGCAAACGCAACAGTGTCAGATGCTGCGAACTCCGCCTGATATACAAAGTCCATCCCTGCTGTATCTCCCATGTACGGAACATACTGGTCTGAGCACACGACCTCATCACAATCACCTAAAATTGTTTTACCCAGTTAGGATGGAACGAGTACAATTCATTGAGTACAGTTCCAATATATAAAAACGACTATAAAACTGAGGTTAGCCATTAAATATAAGATTTAAAAATAAGTAGAAAAATGACATGAGGAAAATAGACATGAATTTAAACATAAAAGAAAAAAACCAAAGAAAATATTTTCTAAGTGTTTGAAGTACCTTTTTGATATATGATCGGTCTAGGAACAGTTACACAACAATGTCTACAATTTCTAAACAATATCTACGATATCTACTTTGCAATAAAATAAACAATATCTACGATGTCTACTTTGCAAGAGTTAAACAATATCTACGATGTCTACTTTGTAGGAATTAAACAATGTCTACAATGTCTACGATATCTATGTAGGAACAAAATCGTAAAGCAGAATAATCTAGAGGGGGGGTGAATAGAGTTGGCAGCGGAATAATGCTAATTAAAAAATATTAGCAGCAAGATCACAGAATAATAATCACAACTAAATAATGTAAAGGCAGAGATAAGAAAGCAAACGCAAAGACAACGATGTATACTGGTTTCCCTCTGTTGAGGACTAGTCCAGTCGGTAGAACTCTTGCTACCAGTTGAATCCACTATTGGCAAAACCGCAAGTTTTCTTACGAAGTCCTTACAACTTCTACAACGCGAGCTTTGATACGAAGAACTCGTCCAACTTCAATTGTGAAGAGGTATTCTTCTATCAAGCCTTCTGATTACAATCACTCTGAAACTTCTAGACCGCACCGCACTGGCAAATCAACTAGAGGATTGTAACTGGCTTGGGATCTAAAAATTAAAGCTCTAGAAAAAAACTCTTTGGAAGACAGTAGGCTTTGAGTAGAGAGAAGATTGAAAGTGAATGAGTGAGTTAAAATGATCGAAATCCTTCTCTATTTATAGGAGTTCCAAAGACAGAAATCTGGCAGAATTCGGGCAGAATTTGGGCAAAACTCGATGAGAAAATCTCGATCAAATCCGCAACTGCAGGAGGACTAAGTTCCAAGGAATTTAAAAACAAAACGGCCACTAACCGAACTCTGGCCGAACTCTGGCCGAGTTCTGTCAGGGTTAGGTTTGGGTATTTTAAAATAGATTTTGGGGAATTTTAAAAACCTTTTTGGAGCTTTTGTAAATACGAATGTTTTTTAAAACTAAGGACATTTTAAAAATATTTTGAAATCATTTTGGAATAGCCTATTTGCCAGTACGACTCGGTGTACAAAGTATTTCTAGACTCAAATAAAATAAAAAATATATTACTCAAAGAAATACAGACTGGAACAGGCAAACAACGCTTCGGTCTTGAACTGAGTAGATAGCCATTCTTGAGTATGTCCAAGAGTCCGAGATATCCTGACTAGTTCCATATATCGACACAGAGTTTGATCAATTATTAAAATCAGTTTGACCATATGACCAATGGGCCAACAAACTCCTCTATTTTGATAATTGATAAACTATGAATGATATAACATCTTTTGACAAAAAAAATTGTTCAACATTGTTCAAAATTGTTCAATCCCTGCATTATGCTCAAAACAAAATGTTAGATCCTTTTTCTCCCCCGTTGTCACTTAGCAAAATAATTGCAAAAGAGAAAGCTCCTCCGCAATCAATGCATAAGAAACAAACAGTAAAGAAACCAAAATAATAGCAAAATAATGTCTCATACAGTGAATTATTTCACATATACAAGATATAACAGAAAATTATTTCACAGGCAGTTTATAATATAGAAGCAGATAAAGATGCTATAAATAAATAAATAAACTGATGTGAAAGATAAACTACGCATCCCATAAAGATAAAATGATGTTCAAGAGACATCAAGAAATATCCAGTACAAGTCCTCAAAAGAAATGAACATAAAAACAAGAAAGAAAGAAACTTGGAATGTCAGAGCATTTCCAAGTGTACAGTAGACAATAGCTAAGTCTCAAAATCAGCTAATATATCATCATCACATCTCCTCCTCCTCCTCCTCATCATCATCATCAGCATGACTGGCATGTCCAGAAGGACCAGCTCCAGAAGTACCAGCGCCAGAAGGGTGAGGAGGGCCGCCAGCGTAAAACTTACCGACAAAGTCTCGAGTAGGAGCACGATCAGAACGATACCAATCATATGCGTTACCAGGCTGAAAGTAGGCATGAACAGCCTCATCCTCACAGCGGTAACCAGAAAAGGCTGGATCTCTAGGAATAGAACCGGCAGAATGTCCAGTCTGAGCAAATCGGAGATCAGCTAGAGAATTTGCTATCGCCTGATAACAAGTGACATCGCAGAACTCACGTTCGCGGGCCATATCTATCATCGAGACGTGCAAATCAGAAAGATGCTGGTGTATGCCTTCAAAGGTCATGGCATACTGCTGAGTAGGTGGAGGAGGTGGAGCAGTAGGAGAAGCAGCAGCAGTCATACTACGACGAGATAGCTTAAGAAACTTGGGCTCGGGGTCTTGAGTACAAGTTGATAGATCAATATCAAAACGCTGGAAGATGCGTGGAAGAATCATTGCAATAGAGAGATTTCTATCTCTTGCACGACAACGTCCCATCATCTGGATAATAGTCTTAGGGGAAAAAAAGGAATCCCCTTAAGAATATAATACATAGCAGACAGCTCAAGTGATGTGACATCATCCTTTGAAGTAGACTTCGGAAGGAGGGTGGAGTAGATGATGCGATGCAATTCATAACTAAACAAGTTCAAATTATTTGCCTTGAACTTTCAAGAGCGAATTCGATCAGGGGCACAGAGTTCAGCTTTGAAACTAGCAAGTGTCGTGTCGTCGGAGAAATCAAATTCAGTGATATCATCAAGCGATGCACCTTCGTTAGGAATACCAAGGATTTCCGCTAAGAGGACATCATTGAACTCGATATCTATTCCGCCAACATGAGTACTTACTATTTGCCATTGATTGTAAAAGTACAGAACAGTTTTATGGGAGGACTGAACTTAGACTCACAATACAAACTCGCTTGTACAAAGAAAGCCTAGGGATGAAAACCTAGGTACAGCAATCTAAGTACAATTGTTTATTTTAGATTCTGGAGGGTGACGATAGAGGCTCGGGAAGGCGACGGCAGCCCTGCCTTACTCTTTGGACGATCGGTATGCAGCCTTGGCTCCTGTGAAGAGATGGTTGGCGTTGACGAAGAAATGCTCTTCTTGCTCTCCTCGTATTGCCCTTCTGGCTTCTCTCTCTCTGTGTATTTTTTTTTCTGATAGCGTATATCTCTTCTTGTATATTTTGCAAGGGAATGGCACCCTGCTATTTATAATAGTGGAGAGCATCATTAGGGTTTGGATGATTACCCATTCTCAAAGTAGCGGCAGCCTGATGCTTAATCAATCTGGACCATTCGTTTTAATCTTGAAGGATCCGGGCCATAAATAGGGATAGCACTGAATCATGTGAATAATTAATGCTGATTGCTTTAAATCTTCATGATTGGTTGTGTCAAGCTTGGATCTCTCACCACGTGTCCCATTGACTTGATCATGAATGATATGACCTGATCTCATTAATTATGAGGATAACGTTAAATATGGTCATTGGGATCTGGTAAATCTCCGATTGATTTGCATCTCATAATCATCCTTGCTACCAGCTGTCAAGTCGTGGGGGCAATTGAATCTCTGCCACGTGTCTTAATGATGGACTCTGCCAGAGCCGTATGATATCTATGAACCGTATGAGACAGCGTCTCAGTGAACCGCATATGTATAGTATTTGCGAGCCACATGGGATGGTTTCTCGGTGGGCCGCATAAGTGTAGTACTCGCGAGCCGCATGGGATAGCTTCTTGGTGAGCCGTAGGAAGACGATTCTTGCCAGCCGCATGAAGCTGTTCTTCACTGAAGCCGTATGGGGGTAGCCACGTGTCAATCCCGGATCGTGTCAGAGATTTTCTCATATTCCCAAAGAGTCTGTCATTATGACAGGGCCATTATGACACTTCATGTCAGAGCCGTCAGCTGTCAAATCATGGCAGAGCATTAAATAGGGCCATTGCTCGATGGCCAGCTGTGCGAAGGGGTCCCACGGGGACACGTGGCGTTGATCGAGCCGCATATCTCTGTTGGTCGAATGTGAGCCGTATGTACTTCTGAACCGCATGCGGCTAGGGGGCTCTTTGAACCGCATAAGACTGTCCCTATATAAGCCACATGGACTCTCCTGCCCCGAGCCGCATGAGACTAAGAGTCTCTCTGAACCGCATGGGGCTGCTCCTGTATGAGCCGCATGGGGTTCTCCTGTTCCGAGCCGCATAGATCATCATTCTGATATTTTCCATGCTTCTACAAGACCCCCTTCAAAGTTTTCAATTTGCAAAATTGAAATACTTTGAATAAGAAGGATGGCCTTTGCTGACCACATAGATGATTCAGCCGCATGGATTTATCTGGCCGCATGAGCTGTTAGGACGTATAGACTTTTTGCCACGTGTCCCAACCACGTGTGCAAATCTTCTGCATTAAATGCCCTTGATTCGCCGCCTCTTGGGGGAGGATCCCAAGGGTCAGTTTGGTTTTGACCGAAGCATTTTTCTTTTATTCTTTTAGACGGCGCGTGGATCGAGGCGTTTGTTTGATTTTTTAAGCCTCCTTCGCCTATAAATAGGAGTAATTTTATTCTTTGAGGGTTTCTTTACCTTCTTTCTTTTGCTCGAACTCCTTGTTGCCGACTTCCTCTTCGTCTTCTCCTATCAGCAATCGGCAATGGCTCCCAAGAAGACTGCTGCTGCTACGGGCAAGAAGGCCGCATCATCTTCTGCGGTAGCGAAGGACAAGAAGGCCGCGTCTTCATCGACTGCGGCAGCGAACGTGGTGGCTCCTCCGACGGCTGGCATGCCTGTTTTTCACCTCGACGTTCACCCGCCTATTGCTGGTAGGAACATGAACTGTCATGGCTACGCCGTATATCTTATGTGCGAGCCTATATTGCCAAGTATGCTGCATGTCTGACTCATGTTCGGGCCGTATGGGATATGACCCAGACCTGAGCCGCATGAAAGTTGTTGTTTGCAGCCACATAACTACTTCTTTATCAGGGCCGCATAAGCTTATCTGGACTTGGACCGCATGAGCTCTTTCAAACTGAGCCGCATAAGCTTATTTCGAACTGAACCGCATAAGATCATTTGAACTAGATCGCATAAGCTCATCCGCACTGAACCGTATAAGCCGAACCATATAAGCTTATTCGAATTTGGACCGTATCTGCATATGCTCCTTTCGAACCGAACCGCATAAGCTTATCCGCACGGAGCCGCATAAGCCCATTTCGAGCCGAACCGCATAAGCTTATTCGAACTGAACCGTATGTGCTCTTTCAAACTGAGCCACATGAGGCTATGCTTAAGCCGCATAAGCATCAAGTAATTTGCGTTTCGGCTATCTTTTTGACTTGTCTCTTTTGTCTTTTTTTAGTGAATCTGCCAGTAAATCGTGCGGGGGAACTTATAGTGGGCTCAAATCAGTTCGCCTTGGGCATGCGTCTTGACGACTTAATTAAGCATGTGTTGAATCAATTTCCTGCTGATGAGCCTTTGGAGAGGTTGAACGCCATCGAGAATCAGACCCTCCATTACCTCCGTTCCATGATGAATACTGGAAAGCTGGATGGATTATACCTGAAGCCTTTATTCCTCTTTGGAGATGCTTTAATCATAAAGAATCCCCGAGTATTAGAGATTTCCGAGAACTGGGATTTTTCTTTGGATGGGGTGGCGATCCATATTCCTCTCATGGAACGTCATTATCCTCTGTCGTGGTTCAATATGGTGTTGCTGGACAGGAAGATGGTGTGTAACTTAACTCCTACCCAATCAGGGATATTGATGGGCAACATCCATTATAACCCGAACATGTGGTCAGCGTACGCGGGTAAGGATTTCATTCTCCGATACATGATAGGTCTAGCCCCGGGCTCTTTCATGAATGTATATGGTCCCAACTTCACACTCACTCAAGCTGATACCTTCCTGAATCGGCTCGCTCACAAGAAATCTTATCCCGTTGGCAGACTGGCATTGCTGAACTGGATAAACCCCACCTCTTCGTAGGCCCAGCTGACCACTTGGGTTCTGCAGACCTACGGAACATTCCTGCGGGAGGTGGGACTTTATCATGCCATTCGGGGCACTTGTCACGGGCTTCCTATCAACAAACCATTGTTCGTGGCGCTCTTGGAGATGTATAATCGGCGAACGGGGACGTTCTTTGTGCCCAGAGGAGAGTTGGGGCTTGCTCTCCATGAGATGTACACTGTCTCCAAACTTTCGTGGGGGAACGAGCCTTTTGAGGTGTATACCCCGTCGAATGAGGAGTTCGAGGACTTGAACCGGCGATTCCCAGGTTTTGTTGCGGTGTATCAGGAGTTGCTGTGCCATCATAGTGCTTGTCACCAGATGGCAATAAAAAAGGAGGATAGCTCAGAAGGGACCGCTCTCCACACTACATCCTGGGTCAATTATCTTTTTAAAGTTGATCCTTCTGGCGGGGTTACTCCTCGAACCCCTCGAACCCAGGAAGAGATAAAGGACCTGATGTCTGGCGTCAAGAAGTCGTGGTCCAAGAGCGACATATTTGGGAGTCAATCTGACTCTCTCAGCTATTTTTACTATGGCACCAGGCCGATGTCAGAGAAGGCGCTTCTGGCTGGATTTTTAATGATATGGCTACGGAACTGCGTAGTCTCGGGGGGAGCAGGTTTTATCGAGAGGATCGGTCGCCACTTCATTCTTCCTGCCGTTAAACTGGTATTTTGAGTTAGACTGGCCCTTCTTCCTGCTATGGTGTGTAGCATACACCATGGTCTTCGAACATTCTCGTCCAAGGTTATTGCGCGCAAGAAGACGCAGGATTTTGAGCACGTAGAACTGCCTTTCCACTATTTGATGGGGTGTTTGACGATGCACTACAAGTCTTTGATGGGACCTGGAATAGCTGAAGATGCTACAGATGAAGACGCTTTCCTTTTCAAATGCCATCGTCGGTCTTGGGAATACAACACTATGCCAGCTTGTCGGAGGGCACTGGCGAGGGTGGATGGGTGTGACTTTTTTGCGTCTGTTCCTCATTTTTTTGATGAGGAAGTGAGGAAGGTATACCTTGATGGTACCGGACCTTCTCATTTTTTGTCTCCGAATATACTCACCTAGTTGCGCAACATCCGCCCCGCACATCTGGTTTATCGCAACCGCGATAATGTGTACTTGGAGCCTTACCTACCTAGTAGGTTTTTCCGCCAATTCGGTTATAGCTAGTTATTCCTTGATTGTCCCAACCCTTGTTTGGTCTTTGAAGGTAGTGTTCTTGATGGTGTCCGGGCGTGGAATTATTATGACGCTTATCATACTCGGGCCAGCTTCTCGGTCCCTGATGCTAAGGCGCCGAGGGAAATTTTGTACGTGGCTGCTTTGTATCATGTTATGGCGAACAAGCCTCCTGTTAATTTCGATCCGAGTACCAGTTTCATCGTGGGTACCGGTTTAGAGGAGAAGCCCAAGGGGGCTAAGGCTAGAAAGCAACTAGCGCTCCAGACTCCCCTCCTTGAATCAAAACCTTCCGAGTCGGCTGAGAAGGAGGATGATCATGATAGCGAAGACTCCCTTTCTGGTGGGGGTGAAGAAGTAACGGATCAACCGCTTCCCACACCCGATGAATTGGCGGAAGATCCGTTGCTTACTACAAAAGAGGAAGTAGTGAGGGAAGAACAGCCTCCAACTGTGTATGGTCCCTCACGTAAACGATTCAGACGCGAGTCTTCTGACAGCAAAGCGACCTTTTCCTTGAAGAGGCTGCCGTTAGGTCTCGTGGATTACTTATTACCGAGAGGGGTGAAGGTACAGACGTTGTTCCGAAGGTAAGACCAAGTCGGAGCCATCTCTTTGTTGTAGTTTTCTTTTCTCTTGGAGATATAACTTAATCACTTTTCTTTGTAGGCGTCTGATGAACAGGCCTCTCCTGAACCATCTACGGGCCCTAGAGTTGATCCGGCCCTTGCTGCTTTGATTAACGACATGTGTGCCGCGGTCCTTTCTGCGGGGGCTCTCTCAGCGGCGGCTGGAAGCTCCCAGGTTGCTGAGGCCTCGGCCCGGGGTGATAAAGGTTTCCTCGAACCTGTCTCCGAGATCGCTGAACTTCAGCAAGGCGACGCCGATCTCGTTGCATCCCTTCTCGAGGGTGCAGGGGCGGAGGAGCCTATTATACCTGACTCGGAGACTGTTGGTAAAGAGGCTGCGGTGGCTGTAGGCGAACCTCAGCCTCTACACTCCTTCACTGGTAAGATAAGCCAAATATTGACTAGTGAGGGGGCTTATTTGCTCTATCAATATATCCTTCGAGTCAAATCGATTCATGGTTGCCTTGGCCCTACAGGTCCTGACCCTTTACTTCCCACCGCGGATGTTCTTGGAGAAGGCTCGGCCTGCCGTGATCTGGGAGAAAGGAGTGTTCCCTCTCCTTTGTCGTCTCATATCGATGGGCCTCCCGCCAACCCCGGGCAGATGGGAATGGAGCTGGCGATGGTTTCCACCTCGTCTTCTGCTGATCATACGGCTCCGGAGATTGACCTTTCGACCCTGCCGAGCATTCATGTTCTGCGGGCCGCTGAAGAGGAGTTGGCCGCTGTTCATGCGTCCTTCCATGCAGAGTTTGTTTCTCTTGTGGTAGGAGTGGCAGATTCTGTTACGTCTACTTCAGCGCTGCCAGCCACACTTACGTTGACACCGGCTTCCTGGGAGGCCCTGGACGAAGTGACGCAGGATGTGGTCGACAGCTTCTATCGCCACTTAAAAAGTGGCGTAGATGCTGCTATAGAACGGGGGACCCCTTTCTCTTAATCTCTCCAGTGCGCTCGGGGTCAGGTTTCAACTTTGAAGTCCCTTCCTGGCGGGGTGGGGTTGGCTGCAATCCTGGAGCCTAAGTTGGCAGAGGCTGATCAGCTTGTGACCCAATTGCTGGCGATACGGCAGGCGGATTTGCCAATTGCGATTGAACGGGAGCGGGGCTTCCTCATTGCTGTTCGGGATAGGATCAAGCTTGCTTGAGATACTGCCGAGCCAGTTGTACGGGGAGACCTTGACAAGTTCTCCGCTTCGTATGACAGGCTGGGTCATCGGAGTCAGGCTTGTCGTGCTCGGGAAGAGTCTACTTCTCGCAGAATTGCTGACACGAAGGAGCGGATTCTCGCACTCCAGAAGGAGTTGGCCTTCTTAGAGTCAGAGCCGAAGGCTGCTCAAACGGAACAGGAGTCAATTGTTCGGGAGGCCGAGAAGGTTTCCCGATCTTCTGTTAACCTGGAGCAGGCCTTTAAGAGGTTCGAGGATAACTGGCAAGCCCATGCTCAACTGGAGGACGAGGCGGTGCTGACCCAAGAGGCGGAGCGTCGAGCTACCCAGAGGTTTGAGCGGTCGGTTGCCTTGCTGACGGACCGTCTCAGGGCGTTATGTGCCCCGGAGCAGTGATCAGCTTTCTGTTTTCTTTTGCTTCTTTTTATTTCTTTTTTTTGTAAGGGATGTGATCCCAAATGATGTAGCACTTTGAATTTTGAATAAATGAGCATGTTTCAACTCATCTTCTCTTTCTTGTACTTGTGGCGTTTGTGGAATTGGACTTACTGGGGGATTATTTATGGACCTGTTACCCTAGGCGTACCTTGGTTTTAGGTACGGATAACAAGTTTGGTTAGAATATCCGGAATAGCCATGGCAAAGTGGTCATGGGTGCTCTCGGTATTGGCAAAAAGAATGCCATAGAGCAGCTGGGCTCCCGGGGCATGATGAGATGGTAGATTTATGCTAAGAAGCTTAGCAAGGGATATTTGTGGACCTATTATCCTTAGCGTACCCTGGTTCAGGATACGGATAATGGGATGAAAGAAAACCAACATATTTGCTCAGAGGTTATGAGAACATGGCAAACATGAGGGTTTTACCGTAGAATCTTCCTGCTCAGAGGTAATGAGAACATGGCAGGGGAGACTTCACGGAAGATATTCGTGGTCAATAGCGGACATTTGTGGTCAACAGAGGACATTTGTGGTCAACAAAGGACATTTGTGATCAACAGAGGACGTTTGTGGTCAACAGAGGACATTTATGGTCAACAGAGGACATTTGTGGACCTATTATCCTTGTCGTACTCCGGTTGTGGGTACAGATAATAGGTTGAAAGGGGACCGACATACTTGCTCAGAGGTAATGTGGATATGGCAAGCATGAAGGTTTCTTCGACGGAGCCTTCCTACTCAGAGGTAATAAGGACATGGCAGGAGTGGGCTCAATGAAGAGGGGGTACATAGAACGACTCAGAGGTAGGAGAACGTGGAAGTTCTATGCGAGGGGACGGTTTGTTTTTGGTGAAAGTGAAAACGACTCAGAGGTAATGAGGACATGGCCGTTTCGGAAATTTGTGGATCGATTACCCTTTTTGTGCACTGGGAGCGTGGGTAGTGGATCATGAGGAAGGATCTCTTCCAGGAAGAAAGTTCAGAGGTATAATCATACGTGACTTACTATCTGAAAGAGTGACCGGAATGTGAGTTCAGAGGCACCAGCGGGTACATGACTCGATAATTTAGAATATTTGAGAAAGTGTGAGTTCAGCGACACCAACGGGTACATGACTCGATAATCTGAAATGTTGTGGATGTAAGTTCAGCGGTACCAGCGGGTACATGACTCGATAATCTGAAATGTTGCGGATGTGAGTTCAGCGGTACCAGCGGGTACATGACTCGAAGATCTTGGAGAGAATGTCGTTTAGACATAATATTTCTTCAGGAACTTGCCGGTGACGGGCAACATGAGCAAGTCTCCGTTTTGTTTTGCGAGGCTGTAAGCACCGTTGGAGAATACTGTCTCAATGATAAATGGGCCTTCCCACTTTGGCTGGAATTTACCGGCGGTCTTGTGAGTCATGACCATCGGCCTCCGAACTGCCAGGACGAGATCGCCTACCTGGAATGTTGTAATTTTTACCTTCTTGTTGAAGGGTCCAGAGATGCGTGCTTGGTATAGCTCAATTCGTTGCTGAGCCAAGAGGCGCTTTTCATCTAGTGCCTCCAATTCTTGTAGCCGACATCGGTAGTTATCATCCGTCGTCAACTGATGTGTGAGGGCGACGCGAAGTGAGGGGATCTGAGTCTCTAATGGGAGAACCGCCTCGCTCCCGTATACTAGGGAGAACGGTGTATTCTCGGTGGCTGTTTGGACTGTAGTACAGTACGCCCATAAACACTCGTCGAGCTTCTCGTTCCAGTCGCGTTTGTTGGAGGAGACAAACTTCTTGAGGAGCTTGATGATTGTTTTGTTGAATGCCTCTACCAACCCGTTCGCTGCCGGGTTGTATGGTGTCAAAGCGACATTCTGAATACGGTGCTTATCGCAAAACCGATAGAATGCGTGGCTTGCAAACTGCGGACCATTATCATGGATGATCCTTCGGGGCAGTCCGAAGCGGTAGATGACGTGATGCTTAAGAAAGCTGATCACGTTTGAAGTCTTCACTTCTGCGAGTGGGACAGCTTCCGCCCATTTGGAGAAATAATCAGTGATCGCAAGTATGAAGCGATGTCCTCGGGAGGAAGGTGGGGTGATTTGACCAATGATATCCATTCCCCATGCTTCGAATGGCCAGGACGCTACTGTCGGATATAGAAACTCGGATGGTTGGTGAATGATGTCCGCGTGGACTTGGCAGGCTTTGCATTTTTTAGCGTAATCTATCGCATCTGCCACCATTGTGGGCCAATAGTAGCCCATTCGGCGAAGGCGGTCTTGCAGTTTTGGGCCGGGCTGGTGGGCCCCGCAGACACCGTCATGAGCTTCTCGTACGGCTTCTTTGGCTTCTACGTTTGACAGACACCGAAGCAGTAATCCTTCGTAGGAGCGGCGATACAGCATTTTTGTCTCTGTATCGTAGAAGAATCTGAGAGAACGCCGTTTGATGAAAGTGGCTTCCTTTGGGTTCTCGGGCAGGATGTCGTAGATGACAAAGTTGATGAATGGTTGTCTCCAATCTGGGGCATCATCGATCGTATGGGCAGAATAACTTGCCACGAATTGCACATTGTTCTTGGGACAGACCAGTTCATGGCCTATCACATCCACTGATTGGCGATCATAGTTCAAAACTGCTAGGGAAGCGGGAAGACCAGCTAGGGCATCGGCTTCAATATTTCGGAGTCTAGGGACATGCTCGATGAAGAACCCCTCGAATGACGAGATGACATCGATCGCTATTTGGTGATAGGGGATCATGTCTTCATGGCGGACTTCGTATGAGCCCCTGATCTGATTGACGATTAACTGAGAATCGCCGTATGCTTCAAGATATTCTACCCCCAGCTCTTTTGCAAGTTGGAGGCCAATGACCAAAGCGTTGTACTCGGCCACATTGTTAGAACAGGGCTCTGTGAGAGAGTAAGTACGGTTAATCACCAATTCGGAAGGGGAGATCAGCACTACCCCGACTCCGACGACTATATTGCCTTTAGGTTCGGTCCTCGTAGCACCGTCGAAGAACATTCGCCATATAGCCTTGTGAGAGGTTGCATGCGAGTTGGCGACCTCATCTGGGATCTCTTCATATATTCTGGAGGACTCCGAGCCTGGGTGGGCTGCTAAGAAGTCTGCCAGGGCTTGACCTTTGACTGCCTTTTGGGGGACGAAGATCATATGATAAGGGGACAGCAGTATTGCCCATGTAGCGAGGCGGGAGCTGAGTGCCCCTGGTTTAGTCATGAGGACCCTGAGAGGGTTAACTCGTGAGATCACATGTATCGTTTGTCCAGTGACATAGTGCCGCGTTTTCTAAATGGCGAACACCAGGGCTAGGCATTCCTTCTCCACAGCGGTGTATCGGTGCTCTGGTCCAATCATCATTCGGCTGAGGTAATATATAGCCTGTTCATGGCCTGCGTCGTTGTTCTGTGCCAGCAGAGCCCCAAGGGAGTGTTCCATTGCTCGTACATAGAGCAGGAATGGTTTTCCAGGAACTGGGGCCACCAAGACTGGAGGATTTGACAAATATTCTTTGATGCTGTCGAAAGCACGCTGGCATTCCTCATCCCATACGAATGAGACTCCTTTCTTCATGAGGTGTGTGAACGGTCGGTATCGCCCGGAGAGGTTGGAAATGAACCTCCTGATGTAGGCTAGCCTCCCTTGGAGGCCTCTGAGTTCGCGGAGATTTCTCGGGGGACCCATCTCCATGATTGCTTTTGTCTTCTCAGGGTCTACATGGATACCCTTTGCAGTGATGATGAAGCCTAAGAACTTCCCGCTGGATACGCCCAGAAAGGACTTCGTAGGGTTCATTTTTAAATTGTGCGCTCGTATTAGGTCGAATACCATCCTTAGATCCTGCAGATGGTCTCCTTTGCAGTGGCTCTTAATGGCTATATCGTCAACGTAGTACTCCACTGTCTTGCATATGTGGTCTCTGAAGATGATGCTCATGGCTCTTTGATAGGTGGCGTCGGCATTCTTCAAACTGAAAGACATGACTGTGTAGCAGTACGTGCCAATTGGCGTTCGGAATGATGTATAATTTTCGTCATCAGGAGACATTTTGATTTGGTTGTACCCCGAGAAGCCATCCATGAATGACATACGTTCGAAGCCGCTTATATTGTCGATCATGATGTCTGTGATAGGAAGGGGGAATTCATCTTTGGGGCACGCCTCGTTCAGATTGCGGAAGTCGATACAGATTCGAATCTTCCCATTCTTCTTGAGGACGGGTACTATGTTGGCGACCCAGTCTGGATGTTGCTCCTCACGAATGAAGCCGCTGGCTATCAGTTTGTTGACTTCGGCTTCGATTGCATCCATGATGCCTGGGCGGAAGCGTCGTTGTTGTTGTTTGACTGGCTTTATATCTGGCCGAATATTGAGTTTGTGAAGAGCAATGTCAAGATTTAACCCTGGCATGTCTTCATAGCTCCAGGCGAACACATTAATGTATTCTCTGACAAGTTCTAGCAGTGACTCCCGTTCTTCGTCTGCTAGGCTTTTACTGACGAAGATTGGTTTTGGAGAAGATTCGCTGCCGAGGTCAACTTGTATAACCTCATCTTCAGTAGGAGGTTCTTTCAGTTCGAACGGCTTTTCCCATTATGCGTCCAATTGCTGGGCCCACGGCTCTAGCTCGAGGATTTCGGGGACGTCTTCGTCTTCTTCGTAAGCGTCGGCGAATGCCATATTGACTGTCATGACTTGTTTGAACACATCTCCGATGCTGGTATCCGAGTCCGAAGTTGGTGACCCGGTTGAATGTGACTGCCAGTCGCATTCTTCATCTGAACTCTCGGGGGTTGTAGTAGGCGTTACATACCCCAACCCGCATCGAGTTTTGCTATAGTAGTCTCGTGGTTTGCCCGCCGGGACTGGTGGCTTCAAAGGTAATCGTCGCCTAGTACCGTATTTTAAACCTGGCATCGTCTCCAGATCATACCCCTGTTTCTGCATGAGATATTTGGATTGGGGGCTATAGAGATACAGAGGCAGTCTCCCGACATCTGACCCGAGGTCGGCTTCTTCTATGGTAAGGAGATGCGGGTTGTTCGTCCGGCCGAAGATGATCGGATGATCCCCTCCCTCAATTATTCGGTAAGCGTCTTCTACTGGAGTAAGCTGGATTACGGTGTACACATTTGTCACTTGTGTGTGTAGGTGAGTGCCTATACCGTGTTCCATAGCACATATTGTACATAGCTTATTGAGCTCGGTGTAGTTCAAAGATAACCCTTTATTGATGAAGTAAGGTACCTTTTCTAGGGGGATTACATCATCTACGGAGGGAACATCAGTGTGGACAGCCACATACTTGGCTAACTCTGGTTTTTCTTCGGCTACCCCCTGTGTGAATGAAGACTGAGAGGATGTCCTGGGAAGCTTGATTGTCAGTGGTTCAGTTGATGGAGCAGAGCGTGGAGTTGTCGGCAGACTAGCGACCCCCAGTTTGGCACTTGATGTGGAGCGAGGAGTGGCCGGTTCGCTAGAAGTGTCCGACCTTGCATTGGGGTGACGATCCTTCTTGGGAAGGCGTATCGTCACTGGTCTATCGGAGGGATTGAGCTTCTCCGTTTGGGGTTGACCGACTCTCGGCAGTCTGATTGTCAGTGGCCCCGTTGTGGGTCTTGACACTTAGCCGGACCTTGGCAGCCGGATTGTCATCTGCTTCTCTTGCGCCGAGAGGCTGATCGCGTCCTTCCTCAGAGTGGCAGTGAGAGGTACGGACCTGCCCGGTTTGTGAGCTTGGAGGTGGATTGTCAGAGGTCCTTCTAATCCCGTAGCTGTCTCGGTATGAGCTTGTACGTTTTCTTCATCAAGGGGCCTCTTCGACTTTTCGTATAGGCAGGAGTCTGAGTAGTAGGATTCGACCCCTTTGAAGGGATCGATATCAGCAAATTTTGTCTTCACGAAGCCGTATTTGTCGACATATTTGAAGCACTGGTGTAGCATGGAAGGCACGATCATGTAATCGTGTATCCATGGGTGCCCCAAGAGGATGTTATAAGAAGTATCTGCATCTATGACGTAGCAGGTGACTTCGGATTGGAGGTCGCCAATTTGATACTTCAGACGAATCTTCCCAATAGGGTAGCTCCTGCCCGAATTGAAACCGCTAATGGCGGTGCTTGTAGGTGTCAGACGATGCATTGGGATGCGGAGATGATGTAGCAGACCCTTTGGGATGATGCTTATAGAAGAGCCAGGATCTATGTGCATCCGATCCACCTTCACGTCGCCGATGTACCCCGTGTAGTATAGCGGGCGATCGTGTAGGTTGGTTTTGATGAGCATGTCCTGCGGAGTGAAGACGATGTTGGGCATTGCTCCCGTGCAGGCACTGTCTTGGAGATCCATGGTCGAGTCCTCCCCGGTGAGGTTGGATTGAGCCAGGTAGACATCGGCATTTTGGAGTGCTTCGTTTAATGCAATACGAACGTCCTTGGAGAGCCTTAGGAGTTCGTACAGTGACAACATGGCCGGTGTGTTAGTCAATTGTGCTAAGATGTCAAAGTTGTAGGGCCTCTCTAGCCCTTGGGCTGCCTCTTTTCGGAGGGATTTGTCGAAGCGAGTCTCCCTCGGCCTAGGCTTGTCGGTCGTCGAAGGCTGAGCCGGTCCCGGAGCATCAGTTGTAGTGGGTTGATAATTTTTAGCTGAATTGTCAACCACGGGTTGGGATTGCGATCTGGACCGCGTGACGACGGCTGTAGCTTCCTCATTGTCTGCCGATATTGTGTGGCAGGTCCTGACTTTTCTACTTTTCTTTTTGTCGATGGTAGATGGTGTGGGCCGAGTCACTTCTGACACCAAGTTTGGATGGATCCACATGACCTCCCCTCGTGATGTGGTGAGGGGTACTAGACCGGCAGCCTGATCTCGGGGAGGTGGAAGATTGGTAATCTCCATTGTCGCTAGAGGGACGGGGATCACCCGATCTTGAGTCTCCGTCGGAGGGAAGCTGCCGAATTGTACGGACACCATATTGGCCGCCACGGTTACCTCTTCGAAATCGATGGCCAGAGCGTTCGAATCGATGAGGTGCTGGATATTCTGTTTCAGCTGGTAGCAATCGTGTGTAGCATGATGAACATAGCGATGATAATGGCAGTACTTTGGATTCTCCATCTCTGCAGGCCGCGGTTCCCGTCTTGGTGGAGGAAGCTGGATTCTGTCCCCTTGTATGAGCATGTCCAAGATGAGCTTGACGTGACTGTCTTCGAAGGAGTAATCGATTTACGGCCATTGTTTGTCTGCTGGCTTCGGCTCAGGTTTTTGTGCAGTATCGGCCACCATAGCCTGCTTTCCCTTACTGTCCCGATTGTTGGAGGGGCTACCTCCATTATAGTTGTTGGGACGCTTGCCCTTGTTTTCTCCTTTCGAGATGTGCAACCCCAGTTGGCGAGCCTTCTTCAGTCGCTCTTCGGCGCTTGTGGCGCTGATGATGAATGTCTTCCAATCTTTGAATTGACTTTCGCCCATCCAGAGACTGATTGTTGGGAGCAGTCTCTTTTGGCAAATTTTAATTAAAGAGAAATCTGGATTTCCGGAGGGCAGCTTCATGGCTGTTTGGCGGAACCGCTCAATGTAGTTCCTTGTTAACTCCTTCTCCCCTTGGACGACGTCCATGAGGGTGGACATGGTGACGTCCTGTCCTACTTCGTAGAATCTCTCCAAGAACAGGCGCTTGAAGCCGGCGAAGGAGTGGATGCAGTTGTCTGGCAGATTGCGATACCAATCGAAGGCGACTCCTTCCAATGCCCCAATAAATAATCGCGTAAGGATAGCATCATTATGGGACAAATAGTCGGTGGTGACCTCGAAGTAAGTGATGTACCGACTTGCTGAGGTCTTGCCCTCATACGGGTTGATATTGAACGGCTTATATTTTGGTGGGAATGGAACATCCCTCCATTCGGCAGGGTATGGTTGCCGCATTCTGAGGTCTTAAGCATTTTCTCGGGCATGGAACATGGCTCGGAGCTCCTGGGCCTCTCTTCTTACTTCTCGGGCCTCATCTGTCGCGGTAGGGGCTGTTATTTTGGGAGGATTATTGCCCGGGTTTGGTGCCGCTGAGTTCGAGTCCGTATTGACCGCGGGACCCGTGCTTGTTTGGCCAGGCGTTCCTCCTTGCAGAGTTGGAAGAGCGGCTTTGATTTTATCGACAGGCTTGACCAAGGCCTACAGTATAGCCTCCAAAGTGTCGATGCGTTGGCGATCGCTAGAACCACCTTGGTTGCTGTCTGTCATGAACACCGTCCTTACATGAGGAGTGATGGAAGGAACGGTGGAGGATGTGCCCTCCGAGTCGTACCCATGCACCGAGAAGTCATCGGGGTAGGTGGGAATGTTCTCTTCGGGCTCGGACTCGGAGGGAACGGTATCCCCAGCCTCGGAGCTTGCTTCGTCTTGAGAGCCATGGATATCCTCGGGGCCATCAGCGTCTGTTGTACCTGATAGGAGAGTGGTTTGTCCGGGCTCGGCTCCTTGAAATATCGGATTGTTGTAGATGCTCGGAGGAGTGCTACCCCCAATTTCCATGACCCGCAACGATGTAGATGATGAGTTTCCTATTGCAGCAGATTTAGTCTTTGAACGGGTGTGTTAGAATACTCCGGTGGAGGACAACCGTTTAGACGACAGTTTCTTAGCTGTAGTGGTTGATATTTTGGGGCTGGCGATGCTTGTCTTCTTCTCTCTCCCCTCGGCGGGGACTTTCTGAGTGGAATTGCAGGAGACAACAGGAGGTGCCTCGTCTTCTGAGCTCGGATGCTGTAGTCTTTGGAAGACTGACGACTGATCTTCCGTTGCTGCCGCGTTGTTGTAACAGCAGTTGACGATGATTTGGGTGCAATGATGTCCAAGTGAGGACTCTTTGCACGCCGAGGCTCCTTCTTTTTCCTTGCGCTTGTGGAGGATCGCCTCACGCAGGTCAGAGGAAGCACTTTGTCCTTCTGCCACCGGGGGCTGGACTCGAGCGGTTCTATACAACTTCCTACCAGAGGCCCGTGTGATAATCAATATGATGCCCCGATAGTTAGAGGTTGGGACAGCTGCCTGGGCTTGGTGAGCCCGCGCTGCCCTAGACTTCCTCCTTTTAGCACTTGCGGGTGCGTAATAGGAGGAGTCCAAGTTGAACACCACAGAGTCTGGCTTATCATCCAGAGAACCATCAGAGTCAGGACCGCATGAGAGATGATCGAAGACTGATCGAGAGAAGCGTGGAACGATCGCTATGCGGCTAGAATTGGGTGCCGTGCAGGCTGTCTGCATGTGGTTGTCTTCTGCCGTTGGATGAGTTGTTTTTATGCGGCTAGGAGTCACGACCGTGCAGGCTGGCCGCATGCGGTTGGCAATTATGGCCGCATGGGTTTTCTGCAAGCGATTGACATTCTTAGCCGCATGAGTTTCATTCATGTGGTTGGCAACTGTAGCCGCATAAGCTATGCGGCTGACAGATGTGGCCGCATGAGTTTTCTCCATGCGGCTGGCGGATGTGGCCGCATGAGCTTTCTTCCTGCGGCTAATACCCTTATGCGGCTCGGATCTCCTAGAGTTCCTCTTTGCCCCTGCAAGTCTAGCATCATAGTGTTTTCTTCTGTCGGACTTGGGGACAGCAGAGTTGTCTATGGTCTGAAGTGGGGCCACAGGAGAGTCTTTCTCTCCGTCTTGAGCAACAAAGGGTATTTCTGGAAGAGCTTCAGTAGGAACAAAGGATCGGGGTCTCCACTCCTTGCGGGCCTTCTTTGTGCGGGCTCGCTTCTGGACCGGGCCAGCAGTCTTGTCGGAGAGTATTTCTTCGAACGCCTGTTGGTCGAACCGGGCGACCATCTTCTGTTGCGTGGAGCCAAGCTTGGCTGCATCCGATTGCATGGAGCCAAGCTTGGCTGCCCGATGATGAAGGCATTGTACTTAACAACATTTTTGGTACATGACTCACCAAGGGAGTAGGTGCGATGGATGATTTGGCCGTCGGAGGTAATGAGGACAACCCCCACTCCCACTACAATCTCATCCTTGGGTCCTGTCCTTGAAGAACCATCAAAGAACAGTTGCCACACCGGGATGTCTAAAACAGCATTAGATTCTAAGACTTCATCGAGGATGTCGTCGTAAAGCTTTGACATCTCTGGCATAGGGTGTGCTGCTAGGAAATTGGCCAACGCTTGGCCTTTAACTACCTTTTGAGGGACGAACACCATGTCATAAGGAGTTAAGAGTACGGCCCAGGTGGCTAACCTCGAGTCAAAGCCCCTGGCTTGGTCATGAGGCCCCTGAAGGGGTTGATTCGGGAGACGACGTGGATCATCTGTCCGGTCACGTAGTAACATATTTTTTGAATGGCAAAAAGTAAAGCAAGACACTCTTTCTCGACAAGATTGTACCAGTGCTCGGCTCCAATCATGGTTCTGCTGAGGTAATAGATGGCCTGCTCGTGTCCTTCATCACTCTTCTGGGTCAGTAATGCCCCGAGAGAGTGATCCATGGCTCGGATGTAGAGTAGAAAAGGTCTTTCTATTACTGGAGCCACCGGAACAGGGGGATTGGTGAGGTACTTCTTGATGTCGTCGAATGCTTGTTGGCACTCTTCCATCCATGCAAAGGAGACCCCATTTTTTACCAGTTTGGTGAAGGGCTGATATCGACCAGAGAGGTTTGCTATGAATCTTCTGATGTATGCCAGACGTCCTTGTATGCCTCAATGTTCTCTAAGATTCTTCGGGGGAGCCATGTCCAGAATTGCCTTCGTTTTCTCTGGGTTAATATGGATCCCCTACGCCGTGATGATGAAGCCTAAGAACCTGCAGCTGGAGATGCCTAGGAAGGACTTGGCCAGATTCATCTTTATTTGGTGCACCCATATTATGTCGAACACTGTTTATAATTCGTCTAAGTGGCTGGACTTGGCTTTGCTCTTGACGGCAATGTCATCGACGTAACACTCCACCGTCTTCTGAAGATGTTTGCGAATATGGTACTCATAGCCCGCTGGTAGGTTGCGTCCATATTCTTTAATCCGAAGGGCATAACTATATAACAGTATATCCCTTTCGGAGTCTGAAACAAAGTATGCTTTTCGTCTACGGAGGACATCTTGATTTGGTTGTAGCCTAAGAAGCCATCGATAAAGGACACATGCTCGAAGCCATAAGTGTTGTCGATCATCACGTCTGTGATTGGGAGTGGAAATTCATCTTTTGGACAGGCCGAGTTGAGATCCTGAAAGTTTATGCAGACTCTAATCTTCCCATTCTTCTTGGTAACCGGCACGATATTGGCCACCCAGTCAGCATGCTATTCTTCTTCGATGGCGTCCATAATATTGGGATGGAAGCGACGCTGCTGCCGTTTGACAGGTTTGGCGTCAGGTAGATTGTTGAGCCGGTGCATGGCGACTTGTGGGTCCAAACCCGGCATATCTTTATAGCTCCAAGCGAAGACGTCTATATACTCCCGGACCAGTTGTACATGTAAAACCCTAAATTTTACTACATTTTTATTTATTATATTTATTTAAATTGGTATTGATTTTATCTTTCGTATTTGCTTGTTGAATACAAATATGTGCGAGGTACATATTTTTAGAAAATGTTTGGATTATAGATTTTATTTATGTAATATAGTTCTCAAAATAATATATGATAATTATTTAATTACTTAAAGTTATAAAATACGTCCCGATCGCCAAAAGGATATTTTATTTTATTTGTTATAATAAACTATTTTAATTAAAAATATAACTGCTAGTTTAGAAATAATATTTTGTAAATAATATATTCTAGCTCATGCGAAGTACATGAAATTTGATTCATGTACCTTTAAGTTTTCAAGAACTAATTATTTTATTTACTCACAAAAAGTTATTCAAATATTTAATTTTTATTTTCAAAATTATTTATTATTATTATTTTATTATTATTTAAAGATAATTTGAAATTTGTTGATTTAAGCTAAATTATTTATGGTAACGTAATTTAATATTTGATTTATCGAATTTGATTTTTAAACAGTTTTAAATAAAGGATTTGATTTATCTAGATTTAATCAAAATTTGGATTTGAATGAAATGATTTTCGAAATATCTAAATTAAAAGATGAAATTATCCATCGGGGTTTAAACCACTACTAGTTCTTATCCAACTAGGAGTGTTCACCTCCTATAAATAGGAGACCCTCCATATGTTTTTTCCATAAACTCCACAAGTCCAAATCTCTCCACTACATAAGTGCATCGTGGCGGTGTCCAATATCTTATTCCATGTTTATACATATACATTATTCCCCCGTGTCGGACACACCCCCGTCACAAATAATCCCTAAAACTAACCACCACCGACGGCAACCCCCTGATCACCGTCACCACCGATGTTGACTCTCATGTTCCCGATTATCCCCTCTTTGTCGTTGCACCAATCAGTGCCTCCACGTCCACCCGACCACCAACCCGTCTCCTCCGTCTCCGCCGCAACCATTACCGACCACCCTGCCAAACTGACACCGCCACCCAATCCTCACCTGAACCCCTTTTCCTGACCAGGCCACCCCAACGACCGCCAACACCCGTCGCCCTGCCTATACCACCACTACTACCAGCACTTCCCCAACGGCTTGGACCTCTACGGCACCACCACTAAATCATCGGTCATCACCACCACCACCGTTGGCCTGGCTCCGACCCGCCCCCTACGACCAACCCACAACTGCCAACCCGCCCTTTCTTTTTCCGACCTTAGAGACCCCATCACCAATCGTCACCACCACCAAGGCCATCGCCACCGCCATCTCCGTCATCATCACCACCTACCACCATCGACCACCACCATCATCAAGCGGTGCCACTACACCCTCCAAACCCACTAAAACCCTAAAATAACACACACTCACCTGAGCCTCCTCCTCGTGTTCGACCATCGGAGCCACGACCCCGACCTCTCGGTCGTGCAGATCCACCGCCACTTTCTCCGCTGTCCACCGCGAGCTTCTGTGCCTGTCGACGAAAGCCGTCGGCGTCCTCCTCACCGAGCGCCTCCCTCCAGTCCACCGTATGACCTCCGCCGCAACCCTACTTCTCCGCGGCCAAGGCCACCGGGGCCACCAGATCCAGGTGAGGGTTCCCATCGCACCAAGCCAGCGCACAACCCCGAGCCTAGCCGCGCTGTGCCTCACCGTGGACGAGTGCCACTGAGCCGGGTCGAGCCTCGCTCTGTAAGTCTTCCCGAGTTCTCTCGTATCTCTCACCACGCCAAAAACCCCTCTCTCTTCTACTGCTATGTTTTTTACTGGGTGAGTGTTCCACTTTTTCTTCAAAAACAAATTTCTTTGCTTACTTTATTTTGTCTTCCCACAAGAGAACACCACAATAGGACTTTACACTTACAGCTGGTATTGTTAATATTATTATTATTATTATTATTATTATTATTATCATCTTTATTATTATTACTATTATTATTATTAGGATTTTTAATATTTTTAATGGTCTATTAGTAGACCAGTGTGTCTACATTATTTTTATTTTTATTATTATTATTATTATTATTATTATTATTATTATTATTATTATTATTATTGTTCTTGTTAATTATTTTAGGAATTCTATAAAAAATACTATTATAATAATTTTTTAATCTCAAGATAGTTTTCTACCCATCAAATTTTGCTTTTATGTATTTTCGAAAAAATTATCTTTACAAAATCTAATTATAGCCCAAAGTAAATTTCTTGATTTTATATTTTGAAGAATATTTTTGGAGGTATAAAAATTAGTTGCCAAATTATACGACTACTTATAGTCTTTTCAAATTATTATTTTACTAATATAGCTTTTATCTAAAATATTATTTACAAAACTTAGAGTTTTAACTAAAACAAATTTTGGAAAATAAATAGATATTATTTTATGGTGTCTTATCTGTAGCTTTCGACCTACAAAATATAATTCGACGAAAATTAGGTTTTTGCCTTAAAATAATTTTTCTATATTTTAAAGATTTATCAAAAATATATATTTTTTGTAATAAAATATAGTTTTCAAATATTATAAATAGTTTTCTGAATTCGTAAATATATTATCTATCCAATTTCCTTCGATTTTCATTCTGTCCATGACTAAGCCCATTATTCCTATTCCCTCGCCAATTATGTACCTCCTTATGTCGTTCCTAACTAAATCGATTCTTCTGGATCTGGTGGAACAGATTGTGCCATTATCAGAGGCCCCTTTACGTAGTTGTAACACAGAAGTCATAGTTTGTGCCACCTTGATTATCGTCGTACACCAGGCGTCAATATCAGGCAAGATACGTTGCCATTTGTTGTTTATTTATTGTAGCTCATATTTCATTCATTTACTTATTATTTACTTTCTGCAAAATAAAATGATATATGGCATAATTTGATAGAATCTTACTGTTCAGTTCTATTTCCTGCTATGTATTATTTTCTTACACATTAAACTTAGATTTAAGGTACCACCCTTTGTGTGTTGCATTCATAGGCCTTGACACATTTGTACCACGTTGTTGCGAGTCACATATAGAACTCGGACATGCGTGACTGGCTGGCCACCAGTATGTATAAGCCGTGCGATATGATTAACCGCTGATTGTGTTTGCATGATTAGTTTGACTTAGCGGTTAATAGAGGTTCTGTGTTGTGGATTCAACATAGTGGGCATTGGGTGGGGAGGACAATTCCTTAGCGTATGGGCTACTATACAATTCCCTTTTGTGATCTGGATGCTCCACTGGAGACACGGTGTGAGAGGACACTTATTTTACAGACGGCCACTGACATCCTGCGGAACGTCATGCTTTTACTGATTAGGCTTCTGGTGCCTTAAGGGGGACCATGCCGATCTCATTTTAGCTAGGGCCCATGCGTTGGAGGATATTTTTAAAACTGCATACACTTAGACTGGTTAGGCTACCTTATCCGTTAGGTATGAGTACTCTTGGTTTGGGTACTTGTATCTGACTGTGGCACAGTAACTTGTCACGAGCTAGTTTACCACATCTTATCTTTGTTTGGTTGTAGATGTGGCTCACTACTCCGATGAGAAGGTAGTAAACCTTGTTGTAGTCCGGATACCATATTGGATTCGTAGAATGGAAAGACACGTCATCGTGAATTAGGGTACCATCTCCTGTCCTTGTTTGGTTGGAGGGATGGTACGCTAATTCAATGGTGTGTATTGGACCATGTTATAATTCAATTTACTTATTTATTGAGCAATTTATATTCATTTATGGCATGTTCTTCCTGTATCTTGTTACTTCCCTCTGAGGACCTGGTTATCTCTCTAGGTGTGTGTTCTTATCTTTCGCAGGTATTCTAGCCGAGATCGTGATCTTCTCCATCCCTTCGAAGATGATGTGTCTTGGGTCATTCTTGCTACGTTCGCTAAATTATTTTATATGTCTTCGCGTAATATATTGTATAAAGACAAATCATGGTTATTATATGATATCTTTATTTCTTTCATTTTGTGGATGAGATTAGTAGATGAGGTTTTACTGCATTTACAGCTTACGTATATTTATTATATGGCTGGCATGTCTATATTTCTAGTCCCACGTATTTTGGGACTGGGATGTTACATGTTTTTGTGGTAGCCTATGCAGATCAAGATAAATTGTTTAGTTACTTTACCGTACCAAGCAAGCCTGCGAATAGGATTAGAGTCTAGGATCTCATCCACATAATTGACCTCCTTCATCAATTATATTTTCGATCTTCCGTTTGACTTTTTGATTTACATCTTGCTTGATTCCTCCTACCGTAAATTCTTCTCCTTCTTTCATGCTTTATAGTGGTTAGGAAGATACCCATACTAGATAGATATGTTCCATTGACCCATCACACTACTAGTTTAACTCTTGTAAGTTGGGTAGAATACCTCACGACCTAATAATTCCTTCATCCTTGTGACCCATATTAATAAGTTTACCTAGAATATAGAGGATCCTAACCCATCTAGCCAACCAAGCCATAGACAAGGAAACACTAGGACGACTGCATAGGCCCAAACTTCGGGTGAGACTTAGATTTTAAGCATTTTGGACTTTTTATTTTCTTTCATCATTATCCCCTACTTATATTTTGACAATCTTATGCTGCTAAGTTAGCCTAAGTTTTGCAAGCTTATTTTCTTATCGAGCTTGATCATGACATGTTTTATTGGGTGCGCACCCACTAACATATTGTCTAATCAGAACCGGTACATAATGGTCTGATCAACCTAGCGCACTTTGGTTCGCTTTTCATATATCGTTCTACGTGGATGGAGACATAGTTAAACTTGGCCTCTAGAATCTCATCCGCGATTGCCTTGGCAATTCTATTTTGAAATTATTTAGTCACCTTTGAAACACTTATTCGTGTTCGATAATATCTTCTTCGAACTCTTTATTGTTTCTGTCATTCACCTATTTTAGAAAGGCGAACACTCGTACTTGATAGATAGACACGAAGCTTTTTCCTATGCCCATGATATTTGTAGATACACTGGCATAGCTAGCCATCAACCAAGCCATGTGATTACGGCCTTACCTCGAGATACACGTAATTTTTCATCAACTCTAGATTCATTATCGCGACCTTCTAATCATTCTTGAAATTTTAGAATGATTCAGATCATTTCCTTAACCATAACCAAAACCTAGACGACTATATCCTCTCAAGGAACAATATCTCCCAAGTCCCTAACTTATTCACTTTGATCTAATCGATTTCGTGTTATCATGATTTATATGCCTTAGCTAGCGATTCTCGATCAATACCATATCCATGATTTATTTTGTCCTTATCGAAATCACGAATCGCTATAGCATATTTGTGTTGAACATTGTTTCCTTGCCCAGCCCAAACGATTTGAATGTGTTGCCTTATCAATATACCCTTGTACCTTCAACCCCATAATTATTCCTAAATTTTGAGGACAAAATTCTTGTAAGTTGTGTGGGATATAAACCCCCTAAATTTTACTATGTTTTTTTATTTTTTTATTTTTTAATTTAAATTGGTATTGATTTCATCTTTCGTATTTGCTCGTCGAATGCGAATATGTGCGAGGTACATATTTTTAGAAAACATTTAGATTATAGATTTTATTTATATAGCATAGTTTTCAAAATAATATATGACAATTATTTAATTACTTGAAGTTATAAAATACGTCCCGATCGCCAAAAGGTTATTTTATTTTATTTGTTATAATAAGCTATTTTAATTGTAAAAATATAACTGCTAGTTTAGAAAATAATATTTTGTAAATAATATATTCTAGCACATGTGAAGTACATGAAATTTGATTCATGTACCTTTAAGTTTTCAGGAACAAATCATTTTATTTACTCACAAAGTTATTCAAATATTTAATATTTATTTTCAAAATTATTGATTATTATTATTTTATTATTATATAAAGATAATTTGAAATTTGTTGATTTAAGCTAAATTATTTATGGTAACTTAAATTAATATTTGATCTATCGAATTTGATTTTTAAACAGTTTTAAATAAAGGATTTGATTTATCTAGATTTAATCGAAATTTGGATTTGAATGAAATGATTTTCGAACTATCTAAATTAAAAGATGGAAGTATCCATCGGGGTTTAAACCACTACTAGTTCTTATCCAACTAGGAGTGTTTACCTCCTATAAATAGGAGAGCCTCCAAAAACTCCACAAGTCCAATTTATCTCCACCCATTAAGTGCATCGTGTCGGTGTCCAAAATCATATTCCATGTTTATACATATACATTATTCCCTCGTATCGGACACACCACTGACACAATTCATCCCTAAACCTAACTACCACCGACGGCAACCCCCCGATCACCGTCACCACTGATGTCGACTCTCCTGTTCCCGATCATCCCCTCTCTGCCCCTGCACCAATCAGCGCCTCCACGTCCTCCCGACCACCAACCCGTCTCCTCCGTCTCTGCCGCAACCATTACCGACCACCCTGTCAAACTGACACCGCCACCCAATCCTCACCAGAAACCCTTTTTCCGACCACGGCCACCCCAACGACCGCCAACAACCGTTGCCCTGCCTATACCACCACTACTACCAGCACTTCCCCAACGGCTTGGACCTCTACGGCACCACCACTACATCACCAGTCATCACCACCACCACCGCCCACTGGCTCCGACCCGTCCCCTACGACCAACCCACAACTGCCATCCCGCCCTTTCTTCTTTCGACCACAGAGACCCCATCACCAATCGTCACCACCGCCAAGGCCATCGCCACCGCCATCGGCATCATCATCACCACCTACCACCATCATCAAGCGGAGCCACCGCACCCTCCAAAAACACCAAAACCCCAAAAGTAACACACGCTCACCTGAGCCTCCTCATCTTGTTCGACCATCGGAGCCACTTCCCCGACCTCTCGGCCGTGCAGATCTGCCGCCTCTTTCCCCGCTGTCCACTGCGAGCTTCCGTGCCTGCCGACAAAGCGTCGGCGTCCTCCTCCAGCCGAGTGCCTCCCTCTAGTCCGCCGTATAACCTCTGCCGCAACCCCACTTCTCTGCGACCAAGGTCGCCGAGGCCACCAGATCCGGGCGAGGGTTCCCATCGCACCAGGCTAGCGCACAACCCCGAGCCTAGCCGTGCTGTGCTTCACCGTGGACGAATGCCACCGAGCCGGGTCGAGCCTCGCTCTGTAAGTCTTTCCAAGTTCTCTCGCATCTCTCACCGTGCCCAAAACCCCTCTCTATTGTTCTGCTACATTTTCTACTGGGCGAGTGTTCCACTTTTTCTTCAAAAACAAATTTCTTTGCTTACTTCATTTTGTCTTCCTACAATAGAACACCACAGTAGGACTTTACACTTATAGCTGGTATTGTTATTATTATTTTTATTTTTATTATCTTTATTATTATTACTATTATTATTATTAGGATTCTTATTATTTTTAATGGTCTATTAGTAAAACGGTATGTCGACATTATTATTTTTATTATTATTATTATTATTATTATTATTATTGTTATTGTTGTTGTTGTTGTTGTTAATTATTTTAGGAGATCTATAAAAAAAATACTATTATAATAATTTTCTAATCTCAAAATAGTTTTCTACCTATCAAATTTTGCTTTTAAGTATTTGCGAAAAAAATTATCTTTACAAAATCTAATTATAGCCCTAAGTAAATTTCTTGATTTTATATTTCGAAGAATATTTTTGGAGGTATAAATATTAGTTGCCAAATTATACGACTACTTCTAGTCTTTTCAAATTACTATTTTACTAATATAGCTTTTATCCAAAATATTATTTACAAAACTTAGAGTTTTAACTAAAACGAATTTTGGAAAATAAATAGATATTATTTTATGGTGTCTTATCTGTAGCTTTCGACCTACAAAATATAATTCGACGAAAGTTAGGTTTTTGCCTTAAAATAATTTTTTTATATTTTAAGGATTTATCAAAAATATATATTTTTGGTAATAAAATATAGTTTTCAAATATTATAAATAGTTTTCTGAATTCATAAATATATTATCTATCTAATTTCCTTCGATAATCCTTTTGTCCATTACTAAGCCCATTATTCCTATTCCCTCGCCAATTATGTACCTCTTTATGTCGTTCTTAACTAAATTGATTCTTCTGGATCAGATGGAACAGATCGTTCCATCATCAGAGGCCCCTTTGTATAGTTGTGACACAGAAGTCATAGTTCGTGCCACCTTGATTATCGTCGTACACCAGGCGTCAATATCAGGCAAGATACATTGCCATTTGTTGTTTATTTATAGTAGATCATATTTCATGCATTTACTTATTATTTACTTTCTGCAAAATAAACTGTGATACATGGCATAATTTGATAGAATCTTACTATTCAGTTCTATTTCCTGCTATGTATTATTTTTTTACACATTAAACTTAGATTTAAGGGACCACCCTTTTTGTGTTGCATTCATAAGCCTTGACACATTTGTACCATGTTATTGCGAGTCACATATAAAACTCGGACATGCGTGACTGGCTGGCCACCAATACGTATAAGCCGTGCGATAGGATTAACCGCTGATAGTGTTTTCATGATTAGTTTGACTTAGCGGTTAATAGAGGTTCTGTGTTGTGGATACAACGTAGTAGGCATTGGGCGGGGAGGACAATTCCTTAGCGTATGGGCTACTATACACTTCGCTTTTGTGATCCGGTTGCTCCGCTGGAGATACGGTGTGAGAGGACCCTTATTTTACTGACGGCCACTGACATTCTACGGAACGTCGTACTTTTACTGATTGGGCCTCAGGTACCCCAAGGGGGGACCATGCCGATCCCATTTTAGCCAGGGCCCATGCGTTGGAGGATTTTCTTAAAACTGTATACACTTAGACTGGTTAGGCTACCTTATCCGTTAGGTATGAATACTCTTGGTTTGGGTACTTGTATCTGACTATGGCTTGGAACAGTAACTTGCCACAGACTAGTTTGCCACATCTTGTCCTTGTTTAGTTGTAGATGTGGCTCACTCTCCGATGAGAAGGTACTGAACCTTGTTGTGGTCCAGATACCATATTGGATTTGTGGCATGGAAAGATACGTCATCGTGAATTAGGGTGCCATCTCCTACCCTTGTTTGGTTAGGGGGATGGTACGCTAATTCAATGGTGTGTATTGGACCATGTTATAATTCAATTTACTTATTTATTGAGCAGTTTATATTCTGTTATGGCATGTTCTTCCTGTATCTTGTTACGTCCCTCTGAGGACCTAGTTATCTCTCCAGGTGTGTGTTTTTTTTTCCCAGGTATTCTTGCCGAGATCGTGATCTTCTCTATCCCTTCGAAGATGATGTGTCTTGGGTCATTCTTGCTACCTTCGCTAAATCATTTCATATGTCTTGTACTTCTTTTCTTTTAAATAGTTGGTAGTGGATTTGTCTCCGCCCAATATATTGTATAAAGACAAATCATGGTTATTATATGATATCTTTATTTCTTTCATTTTGTGGATGAGATTAGTAGCTGTGGTTTTACTGCATTTATAGCTTACGTATATTTATTATATGGCTAACATGTCTACATTCCTAGTCCTACGTATTTTGGGACTTGGTGTTACATGTTTTTGTGGTAGCCCATATAGGTCAAGATAAATTGTTTGGTTACTTTACCGTACCAAGAAAGCTTGCGTATAGGATTAGAGTCTACGATCTCATCCACATATTTGATCTCCTTTCTCAATTTCATTTTCGAGCTTCCGTTTGACTTCTTGATTTACATCTTGCTTGATTCCCCGTACCGTAAATTCTTCTCCTTCTTTCGTGCTTGATTGTGGTTAGGAAGATACCCATACTAGATAGATATGTTCTATTGACCCATCACACTACTAGTTTAACTCTTATAAGTTGGGTAGAATACCTCACGACCTAATAATTCCTTCATCCTTGTGACCCTTATTAATAAGTTTACCTAGAATATAGAGGACCCTAACCCATCTAGCCAATCAAGCCATAGACAAGGAAATACTAGGACGACTACATATGCCCAAGCTTTGGGCGAGACTTAGATTTTAAGGATCTTGGACTATTTATTTTCTTTCATCATTATCCCCTACTTATATTTTGACAATGTTATGCTGCTAAGTTAGCATAAGTTTTGCAAGCTTATTTCCTTATCGAGCTTGATCATGACATATTTTATTGGGTGCGCACCCACTAACATATTGTCTAATCAGAACCGGTGTATGATGGTTTGACCAACCTAGCGTACATTGGTTCGTTTTTTCATATATCGTTCTATGTGGATGGAGACATAGTTAAACTTGGCCTCTAGAATCTCATCCGCGACTGCCTTGGCAATTCTATTTTGAAATTATTCAGTTGCCTTTGAAACACTTATTCGTGTTCGATAATATCTTCTTCGAACTCTTTATCATTTCTGTCTTTCACCTATTTTAGAAAGATGAACACTCGTACTTGATAGATAGACACGAAGCTTTCTCCTATGTCCATAATATTTGTAAATACACGGGCATAGCTAGCCATCAACCAAGCCATGTGATTGCGGCCTTGCCTCGAGATACACGTCCTTTTTTCAACTCTAGATTTATTATCGCGACCTTCTAATCATTCTTGAAATTTTAGAATGATTCAGATCATTTCCTTAACCATAACCTAAACCTAGACGACTATATCCTCTCAAGGAACAATATCTCCTAAGTCCCTAACTTATTCACTTTGATATACTAGATTTCGTGTTATCATGATTTATATGCCTTAGCTAGCGATTCTCGATCAATACCATATCTATGATTTATTTTCGTTGTTATCGAAATCACGATTCGCTAAAGCATATTTGTGTTGAACATTGTTTTCTTGCCCAGCCCAAATAATTTGATTGTGTTGCCTTATCAATATACCCTTGTACCTTCAACCCCCCTAATTATTCCTAAATTTTGAGGACGAAATTCTTGTAAGTTGGGTAGGATGTAACCTCCCTAAATTTTACTACATTTTTTTATTGAGCAGTTTATATTTAGTTATGGCATGTTCTTCGCTGTATCTTGTTACGTCCCTCTAATGACCTGGTTATCTCTCCAGGTGTGTGTTCTTGTCTTCCGCAGGTAGTCTAGCAGAGATCGTGATCTTTTCCATCCCTTCGAAGATGATGTGTCATGGGTCTTTCTTGCTACCTTTGCTACATTATTTCATATGTCTTGTACTTCTTTTCTTTTAAATAGTTGGTAGTGGATTTGTCTTCGCCCAACATATTGTATAAAGACAAATCATGGTTATTATATGATATCTTTATTTCTTTCATTTTGTGGATGAGATTAGTAGTAGCTGTGGTTTTACTGTATTTACAACTTATGTATATTTATTATATGGCTGGCATATCTATGTTCCTAGTCCTACATATTTTAGGACTGGGGCATTACAGTACAAGAGAATCTTTGTCGTCTCCTGTTAGGCTTTTGCTGGCAGAGATGGGTTTAGGGGAAGTTTTATCCCCTAAGTCGATCTGGATGACTTCGTCCTCGGTGGGAGGCTCTCGCTGTTCGAAACACCATTCCCACTGAGAGCCAAGGCGTTGAGCTCAGGGTTCTGCTTCGAAGAAATCGAGTGCCTGGTCTTCCTCCTCTGCAGGATCGTCTTTGGAAACCATGTTGACGGATAGTACCTTCTGGAATGTAAAGTCTTGAGCAACTTTGCATGAAGCAAGACGAAGCTCTTTTTCTTCTTCACCAGTTCTCGGTCGCAGCCTTTGAAAGACGGACCTCCTCTTTGGCGGTGATAGATCTTCTTGACAACAGCAGCAGTTGATGGTAATATGAGTACAATTGGTTCTTGATTTAGACACCAACTGCGTCTCAGATTCTTCTCTCGTCTTACGCTCGCAGGGAGCAGACGAAGTCTTTATGCCTCTACTTCCTTCGTATACACAGGAGCGCTGTACGCAGTCGAAGAGATATGGAGAAGGCATTCTTCCTTCGAATTTCTATGGGCGAGGTCCGAGTATGCCTCGATCAGAGAGTCATTGATGACGTACCCCCGGCCTTGAGTTGTGTGAGTGGGTGCTCAAGGGATGACGGGGTTCCGTCGGACAAGGCTTTGAAGAGTCTGGGGAGGTTTTGTATAGATTTCCATCTGCTGCGTACGTTACTGTCAACGCTGGCCTCGGTCCGCCATAGGCGTAACACTTTGATCACATCGGGCGAGTGCTGCCTTGGATCTCCTCCTACCATGATTAGATGATGTATGTTATACGGAATCCAACATGGACATACCCGATGAACCGGTTATTCTGTCGAAGATAGAAGTTCTCACCGGTGCAACATCCTTCACGAGCGGACGAACCATCATCTGCTTCTTTCGGCATTACGCCTTTGTCACGCTTGTCATAGGATATCCGTGCCCTTCTCTGCATTTCCCGAGCATGGGATGAGAGAGAGCTAGCATGGCATCAGCAATCGAAGGGATCTTTGGGGCTTCATCGACGAGAAAGGTCTGAGGTGCATTCCCCTCCATCGTGTTGCTCGTCGCAGCCACCTTAGGCCCCCAGTCCGTCGAGTCTTCTTTGGCTTTACGAACCGCTTCGAAGGGCTAGACTTCTCTTCAGAAAGGAGATCTTCAAAAGCTGACTGGTCGAAGCATATGACCAACATCTTTTGAGAGGATCCTAGCAAGTCATCATCGAATTACGTCACCACCTTATTGTTGGAGGAGAAGGTAGTCCCCAGCAGAGTCTCCATCTTGTTCAACATGACAAAAGGTTGAACGAACTTTTTGTATTATGAACGTAAAAAAGAGTACAATCGATTCTTATGCAAAAAAATCTAAGTACAAAAGTTTCTGGGAAAGTATGACGGTGGAGATCGAGCACTACAGCGGCTTTTTTACTCCATTGACGATCCGATGATTATATGAGACTTGCTATAACTTTCTGGTACATTTGATGGAACTCTAGGGTTGCCGATCAGGAGGACGTCGAAGTTGAAGATTTTGATAATTCTATGGATCTTCTTCTCCTTGTCGATCATCTTGTTGGAGGAAAACCTCTCCTATTTATAGGAGAGAGGGGCACATATGCGATGTGCATTTAGGGTTTCGAGATATGAAGGAATCTGTCATCCTTGTATGGTGCAGGCTTCTGTGGCGCTGACACATGGAGGGTGCTGAGATTTTCTTCAAATGGGATCTCTGGTGGTTATCAAACTAACCGAAGGAGGTGACACGTGGCGCGTGTCGATTTGCTTGTTCGGATGTAGCCGAGCAGTTCTTGGGATTTCATCTGAGATTTAGATTCTGTGTAATCTTCGTCCGAGGTTTAAATCAATCTGCATTTATCAACTTGATCAATCCCAATCCTATCTTTAAGAGAGGCATTTTAAGCAAACCGATTGGGTGGGACCATGCCGTCTGTGCTTCAGGCAAAGCTGGTTGTGCTTCTGGGGCGACGAGTAGACTGTGTTTCTGGAGACGACGGAACCTCTGTGCTTTAAGACGACAAATGGACTGTGTTTCGAAGACAATGGGGCCTCTATGCTTTTAAGGGCAACGAGTAGGTTGTGTTTCGGGTAAAGTCACTGTGCTTTAGGGCGACAAGTAGGCTGCGTCTTCAGATAGACCATTTTAATGTGCTTTATAGTATTAGTCGGGCTTGTGCTGGAGGCAAACGATGTCTCCCAAGTCTCTAACGAAAGGTATTTAAGCTTCTGGGTCAGAGCAGAGTGCTACGCCGTTGGAGTTGAGGTGGTGTGAAAATATCACCAGTCTGCGCCTAAGGTTGGTGCAGGAATGTAGTTGTGCCTATTGTCACGACCCGCACCCACTGTGAGGGCACGAGAACGTAACAACGCCCAGCCTACGCCGTAGTGTCGGTGGTAGAACGCTGTCCTAGGTCAATCATCTAACAATATAAAGGTACCTGTACAGTGTATACACTCCGAATGGAGGTGACATAGAAGTATACAGTCTCAATCACATCTAAGGCAGAATGATAAAATAAAAGATAGATAGATAAATACTGGAATAAAAGATCCACATGATACAATCAGAGGGAGAGTCTAAGTGTCTACTGCCATACAAAACAGAACATCCAACTCAATACAAGTCTCTAATACTGAAAATGAAAGAATATATACAATCAGATCTCAGAAGACAGAAATAGTAAAACCTAGACTAGGGAGCATCAGCCTCTAAGCTAGTGGATCAGGCTGGAAATCTGGATCACACATGGCATCTACAGCTGTCCCATAGTAAGTGTCTACGCAGGCCTCACCCTCATCCTCTGTAATATTTTCAACAGGTCCAGTCAGGACATGAGCGAGCACAAAACATCGCACGCAGTTCATATCATGTTAGGAAATATAAAGCATGCAATAGAGTAAGGTACATGAAACGCTGAAAGAAGAATGTATATGAAAAATAGTAGAGATTTGATAATAGAAAATATCTATATATGATAAGTAAGAACTATAAGCAATATGTGATTTAGAGCATAATATGGTTATGTAAACGGTCTAGGAAAACTCCATTGTACGTGGTTGTACAATAGACATATACAATAGTTATACAATGTTGTACAATAGAATTTAAGTACACAACCAATTCTACTTCCCCTCCCCAATCAATACACAAGGATCCACTCCAGTTATGTTATCTTATACAATAGTGTACAATGTTATACAATGGATGTACAATATTATACAATAGATGTACAATGTTATACAATAGTTGTACAATGTTATACAATAGTGTACAATGGTCTATCCCTGGAACTCATGTGATAATGAGAGTACAATATGCACAATGACTGTACAAGGATATAGGTATTCAATAAATACAATATGGAAGTGAAACGCACATCACAATATGTATCTAGTGAATACAAGGGGATAACATCCCAAAAGAAGATCCATATAGTACCAATCCGTGATAACAATCGTGTCAGCATCAAGTACAGTAATCTAGAGTAAGAATGTAAATCCAGACAAGTATGAAACGGTCAGAGAATGTACTCGCCTGATATCCTGAGTGTCTGAAGAGAATATACTGTCCGACGAGTGGTGTCTGTCTCCTATAGAATAGTACAAGTCACAACATGTCTAAAATGATAACAAGATACAATTCAATGCATTCTAAATGAGTCTAGGTCAATCTAGGCCATGGTCAACTCTTGGTCAACTCTGGTCAACCGTAACAGTCAAACTAGGTCAACACTAGTCCAAATTAGTCTAACCTAGGTTTAACAAGTTAATCTAGGTCTCTAACCAACTACCATACAGCCACACTAGTCTAGTACCATAGCCTACACCATACTTCACATATAACAAAACCATGAATATATACATTATACCAATCAATATTTATCACATTCACATTTAGGCCACACACATAACAATTTCTATATATACATACCAATTTCTCACATGTCTATATACATATTATTTATATAGGCAAGGTCACATTTATATTATTTTACATATATCACATTCACATTTATGCCACACACATAACAATTTCTATATATATACATACCAATTTCTCACATGTCTATATACATATTATTTATATAGGCAAGGTCACAGTTATATTATTTTACATATATCACATTCACATTTGTATATATATATATGTAGATATTATATAGGGTAGCTATATAGGTACTAGATTACATATTCATATATATTCATGTAGAGATAGATATGTGTGTGTATGTGTATGTGATATAATGTGTGAATGAGTGTGTGAGGGTCAAATAGGAAAACAGTTTTCAGATTTGAGTGTCCTGTGTGTGTTTGGTAGGAGGCCATGTGTGTATGCATAGCAATGAGAGTGAATGAGTGAACAGTGTGTTAAGGGGATGTGAGGAAAACCTGGAATCAGTCCTAGGTTTTCAGAGTTTTGTGTGTGTGCATTGTATATGTGTAGACATGTGTGTGTGTAGTCAATTTCAGAATGTGTGTGTGTTTAGGTTAGGCTTGAGAGTATGAGGGTTATGTAGAGCATGTGTGTCAAAACAGTTTAACAGGACAATGTGTTCAGTTAACATTCTCAGGAATGTGGAATCAATTCAGTGTGTCAAAACAGTTTTTAAAAGGGAAACAGTTCCAAATTTTCAGAGTTTTTGTGTGGGTATATGTCTTAGTGTAGCAGGAAACAAGTAATCATTGTCAGGAATTAGAATAGGGTGTGTGATATGCATTAACAAAACCAATTCAATTCAGTTTAGGATGTAAACTGATTTCACATTGGTTTTCAGTCAAGGTTACCAAAGAATTTGAAAACCTAAACTACCACTTAACATACATCAATATAGACCCACACATGCCATTCATTCTCTGGTAATTAGTGACCTATTCTCAGAAAACAATGTATAATCCTAGAAATTTCATATGTGAACTCAAGTCACATTTGTTGATTGAAAGTCAGTAAATAACAATTAATCACAATTACAAATAGGTTTTCCTCATTCAAAACCCAGTTTAGATTCCGAAAAATAAACCTGAGAACTTATAGGTATGTTAAATTGACAGGAAACCCAACCAAGGTGACAGTTAATATATCATTATTCAATAAACAACCCAAAAACTGATCCCAACGACCCAATGCTCAAACCAGTCATAATATAGCATGTACACTATTCCTTAAACATGTAGGTAAGTCCATATTAACGTTCTATCATCATTAAACAGGTAAACAACAATTCAAATTCAGAAAAAAAAAAACATTTCAGAACATCGTATCAGTGAAGTATCAGTCCCTATTGGGCATTCGAGAATTCGAACTCAATTAATCATCAAAATTACAAATAAAAGGTTGGTATTTAGTGTCACATATGTACACGTGTCCTGTGAGTCGTTTCGTGTCCAAAAACTACGACACAGACGTGTCCAACATGTTGCAAACACATGGGGTGCATCCAGTGTTGTACAGTGTCGTACACGTATGCACTCGAGTGTAGGACACGACACATGACACTTTATGTCACGTGCACACACCCACGTGGTCGCCTAGGGTAGGGCTACACATGGGTTAGCCTGATACGTGTCCACGGCGTGTCTATAGAGGACACGGACACGTGTTCGTGCGTGTCTGTGCACGTGTTCAGTCGCCTGTGCGCGACAGCGCACGGCCAGTGCGGGCGCGATTGCTCTGCGCGTGGTCAACCATCTGCTCCCAAATTTTGCGAGCAGGAAGTCAGTCAATGCCCCTCAATCCACACAAATTTTTAGGTCTCGACGTGTCCTGTGTCTCGTGTTCTAGCCCCCGATAGGCAGGACACGGGCGTGTGGCTCGTACAGCGTGTCCAAGGTCAGAAACACGACACAAACCGACACGAAACACCAAACACCCTTCACAAAAGTTAATACACACATGAAGATCTACAGATCTATGCAATCATATTTCAAAAACACGAAAATTAATTCCTATGTGGCATTTCTACGAACACCTATTCTATCAATACGATATGTGTCCGATACGAACACGAAATGAATCCACTCTGATACGAAATCAAGTCCTACAGCTAGGGGACACCTAGGGCTTCCTAAATATGCAATTAGATCTAGAAATTACTGAGTTTAGGATTCAAATACCTATTGGTGAAATTCCCAAGAAATAGCTTCCTTCTAGATCCACCCCCTTGCTAGCAACCTCCACCAAATTGATCCAAAGCTGGAACAAAACTCCATGAACAGCAAGAACACTAGAATTAGGATCTAATGCAATTTGTTTGGATTAAAAAGGAATTAGAATGGATTTTTTAGGGTTTTAGGAAGTTTAGAACTAACCTTTCTTTTCAACTTGTGATCTTTCCTAAAGGAGGCTAGCCCTAAATGGAAGAGAGTATAAATAGAGGTGGGATTCCCAATGTGGCTGGCCATAATGGTTTAGGGTTAGGGTTTAGTGATGGGCTTGGGCCTCTATGGGCTAAGTTGCTAACTAATGGTTTCAAAACCATAAGTTATGGCTTATGACTAAAAGCCTCTCTATTCTAACTTAAGTTTAAAGACTAAAACATGGGTTAACTCTAGTCGAACTAGGGTTACATGACCTAAACAAGTCCAAACACAACTAGGGTTAGCTTCTAGGTTAGTCTACTAAGCCCAATGCTAGTCAAAGTCAACCTAGTCAACTATCATTCAAATAATTCCAAAATAAATTCTAAAAATTCCCATAAATCATAATAAATTCAAATAAATCCTAAAATGACCAAAATACACTACAAGAAAATAGGTCTTTCCCGACGTTTATTCCTCCGACATTTTTGTAAACGTCGGCTAAGTTAGCATATAACGACGTATCTAAAAAACATTGGTCATGACTGGCATTTATCTTTAAACGTCGCACAATATACTAACGTTTGTAAACAAACGTTGATAATTACCTGCGTTTGCCCTTAAACGTCGAGCAATATACCAACGTTTTTAAACAAAGGTTAACAATTACCTTCGTTTTGTCTTTAAACGTCGAGAAATATACCAACATTTTTAAAACAAACATTGATAATTACTTGCGTTTTTCTTTAAACGTCGAGCAATATACCAACGTTTGACAATTACCTGCGTTTGTCTTTAAACGTCGAGAAATATACCAACATTTTAAAAACAAATGTTGATAATTACCTGCGTTTTTCTTTAAACGTCGAGCAATATACACTACACCCAAACGGATGATTTGTGACAATTAGAGTTGTCCAACAACAATATATTAAAACTATCCTTACATTTTTGACAGATTGAAACCGTTGTCTAAGATCAAAACCTATGTCAACAAAACAATAGTTTTGGATTCGATGGTTGTTTAACATCAAAAATTTTGGCTCCATGTTCCAATAAAAAATTTGACTCCCAAATTTTTTTCCAAAACCCGCGACTGCCTCGACTTTGCTCAATCCACCACCTCTTCCTTTCTCTCCTCCGCTTCCTCCCTCCATGTCTTCACCAAAGGGTCATCAAACCCATTACTTTCCTTCACCACCAACTCTGTCTCCATCTCTAGTGCTAGGCCCTACATAGGCGGCCTGAGCATCCCTTGCGTCTTCATGGGTTGGGTGGAGATCTTGAACAAAATAAGTGCATGGAGTTCTCCCTCGGAGGTGTCTGTGACTCCAAAGATGCCAAGAACAGCCTCGAGGCCGAGGATCTCACCCGCATTGCCACCGATGAGCACGAAGGAGGAGGTCTATCGCCTATGGTAAAGCTCTACTTTTGATCATTCCACAAAAACTCCAAAAAATCCTAATTCTTCTTTGTCCCCCTCGCATGCACCCCAAGATCCTGTGTGTGCACCATGAGCTCCACGCCTCGATGACCACCAAACTCAAAGCCCTCCTCATCGAGGCCGAGCTAACTTCCACATCGAAGCCATCCTCTGCGCACGATGACCACCAAATGCTCTCGATCCATGAGTCCCTCCTTCAAAAAAGTTCAGATCTATTTTGTGTAGAAATACCAAAGTAGCAGTTGTGTTTTTTGCATAAAAATACACTACACCAAATTGTGCAATTTATAATGGGTCTTTCTTTTAGTTTCTAACAGACTTAATATGTTACAAATTATCAACTCATTGAAACCATTTGTATTGATTATAGTCCGTTACAAATATACTCACATTCCCCTAAAATCATTAATTAATGGTTAAAATAATGGTGCACCCGTTACCAATAATCAATATACTTCCTCTCCTCATTATTGGTAAAATTTTTGTGCACAGCCAAATTTATTTGGCGCTATATTTCCCCCCCTCCCACCCCAAATTCATTATTTACCATCAATTCTCTTCTCTCTCATCCGCAAATGCCCTTAAATTTCATTAGATACACCATACCATCAATTCTCCCCATCTCATTCGAAAAATTCACAAACAGAACGTACATGACGACTCTCCAATTCCTCTAACCGAACCGTTGACTGCGATGAGTCATCCACCTGCGGTGAGCCCTTTGAAGCTTTAGTGGCATCCAACTGCGACGAGTCGACTATCTAACAACCGCGAATGCTCGATTCTTTGCTTCCAAAGTCATCTATGGAATGACGATCTCGTAGTGAGTCGTCGGCTGTCTAACAACCCCTCTATTTCTTTTGCTTTAATTTAGGAATTCAGTTTACTCCTTTTTTATTCTATTAAAATATATTATTATATAGTTATTAAGGTTCTCATATGTTTAGAAATGTCAGCATGGCTTGTCAATTCTATTACTAATTTTGATATGAGATGTGAGTAAGAAACCCTAAGTTTTGGGTTTTTTTTTCTATTTTCTAATCACCGTTGAGGAAAGTTGGAAAATCAAATCCTTAGATTTTGGGTTTTTTCTAGTCTATTGTCTCAAAATTCAATTATACTTATCAAATTACTAAGCAAATTGAATATTTCATATAGAGGATCAGTTTAGAGACTTATTTTAGTTCTCTACGCCATTCAATGTCTTGAAAATATTTCATTAAGAGGGTCAGTTTAGAAATTTATTGCTACCATGAAAGCAAATTTTGACTGACTTTATAAGCTACATTTCTTTGTAATATTAAATTACAAATTTTTTATATTTCCAATATTCTAAATGTCAATTATATTCATTCCAATTGCTGGAATAGACATGCTAAAGAAAAAGATTCCTTGTAGAACCATATCACAAATGCTTGTATCATTTAACAAGCATGTATGTCCGCCGCCAGAGTCTAAATTTTAGACCTGGATGGATATAGATGGAAAGCAAATTCTTATTCCTTTTTTGGATGTTGAATTTCCTAAGGTTGTCCGCATTGGGTGTTTGTTTAAATTGCTTAATTGTCTCATAGATTCATAATTATATTCATTGAAGGATATCGTTTGGCTAGTGTGGGTGAGCACTACCCTAATTTATACGAGTGTTATGTAGAGTGTATGTCATGAAAATTTTGTTAATTCTTTTATATGAAGGTAAGTGACCCATCTTGCTTACATGTTAATATTATTTGTAGGTAAGTTACCTCATAAATTATGGCATGTGGATATATTTGCACCCGACATCTTTAGCGCCATCAAAGGTGCCTTCACACAAAGGCAGAGGTATGTGTTTGGTGCATATTGATCCTTGGTCCTCAATTTCTAGATTTATCTCAACTTGTTATTTAACATAGTAACATAAAGTTAATGTAATGTTGATAGATTCTATGATTTATTTCAAAGGGCGGGGTTGTTAGGTGACAAAACCCCAAACCTTTTACAGTATTTCTTGCAACTCCTTTTGTCTCTCAGGTTAGGTAGAATAAATTGTTACTAGCCTGTATGAAATATTTAGTTGTATAACTTTTACTTTTGTTTACTTTGTAGACTTTCTTGCATTATCTCTTGTTTTAGATTCAAATACTATTCTATTGATGTATATTTAATTGTCCTACATGTACAGACTATGTGAAGGGACTATCAAGTGTCGCAAGAAGCTGGATATTGTTTTTCTAAAATCCAATTCGTGTAGTTATACACAGTATGAACATTGGATTTCTGAAATCCAATTCATGTAGTTACATATAATTAAAATTGAACGACTTTCAATGTTCATAATAATTGTTATTGTTTCAATCTGGTAACTACTTTATTTTAGTGAAGTTGCACAATATGAAACCTGTCTATTTTTCTTCACCTTATCAAGTGCTGATGGCTCTTCAATATTAACTGCTTGTCTTTGATATTATTCCTTCAATATTTAATTTCATTATGTTTTGCTTGTTTTTTTTTTGGATTGACATCCGGCTAAAGTATAAGGATTGAAGAACCTGTGAAAGGCTTGCGACAGAATGATCAACAGGAGATGCTTTGATTATGATCCGCAGAAAATAGAGGAGGCGATGTTGAAAGTTGTTGGAGTTGCTGATGCCGAAAAAGTCGAACGGGTTAGAAAAGCTTACCGGACTAATTTGGTTCTGAAGTATCACAACTACATATTTGTGCACTGTGATATATAATACATAATATTCGGCTCCGAAGTTTGATTTGGATGCTTAACCCCTGTTAGGAAATTTACTGATAAGATAAACTGATCATTGTGGTAGTACTAGTAGTGCCAATAGATAATGCCAAATTTTTATTTGTCTTTGGACACATGTCATGAATAATTATTCCATTTATAATAGAATGGTAGTCCTCACGGCAATTTGTTTGTATAGATTAACTCCAACATTGACTAGGAATTAGTTTAAGTTGAAATATGAATATTGTAGCGTCATGTGTTTAAAGATCTATGTTCATTTTTCTAAGGAGCTTGCAGTAATAAAACTTACATCTCCAAGTTATCCGTCTCATTGGGTGCATTGGGAGAAACTAAGCTTTTGTAACTCTTGTCTATTTCAATTTTCTATTATAATATAACTCCTTAGTTATGTACATTGTGAGAAACTAAGCTTATGCTTCTATGTTCAAAGTGTACTTATTGGATCAAGTCTTCTTTATCTGATTTTCTTAGCCTTCTCATTTTAGTTTTTTTTTTCCTTTCCAGTTACTAATTATGGTAAGAGAAGTGTGGAGGCTGTTGTCAAGGGTTGGCTACCAAAGTCATCCAACCATCCATCTACATGGAATATGCTTTGAACTTCACTGTCCTGTCTAACTTTGGCTATTATGGTGCAATAATCATCAAGACTCTTCTTGACATGGACTTTCTAATGGATATTGAGGTTCACGGTTTCTCGAATTCCCCCATCTTCTTCCAGGCAAATTCATGGAGCCCCTCATGCTTAGATAGTACCGGAAGCAGAGTTATATTTAGCAATCAGGTAAAGTTTCTTCTTTTAGTTGTGTTCTATAGTTAGTTATACACTAAGAACATGCATTAAATTTTACTCTTTTATCATATTTTTAAATATTGTGTCGTGTATTTACATAAGATTTAATTGATTACTTAAACAACAGACATATTTGATATCACAAACTCCTGAAGGTCTCAAAGCTAGCTCTCAAGAGAGATGTCTAGCCACGAAGGAGATTGGAAAAGAAAAGCGGGGAAGTGTGAATATGTTTAGGACTATGACCTATACAATGACTTGGGAAATCCTGATAGGGATAATTTTGCAAGACCTGTTTTGGGCGTGTAACAAGAGATCATACCCTTGTCGTTGTCACACTGGTTGACCACTAACTAAGTCAGGTACTTCATCACGTTGATTGAGTTTTTGTATTCCTCCTTTAGGCATGAACCATGTTTTCTATACTAAATTCGATATCGACATTATGGAATTTTTTTTTTGGTTTTGCAAGAAACCCATTGTGATAATCGACTAAAGGGATTAGGATAAGTTCTATTAACTGTTTATTAAAGTTCTAGTGAGTTTAGAAATTAAACTTGCATATAGGAATTTTCTGTAAGGAAACATGAAAGCTCAGGATACTTTAGCAAGTAATTATAATAATTATCTCATGGATGCATTACTTGTTAAATTTTTGAATGCTGCAAAGGCATGTTCAGGATATGTGACATATGTCTGTTAGTTTGGTTTCAAAAACTTAAGCATGTTTAGGATATGTGACATATGTCTGTTAGTTTGGTTTCAAAAACTTAATGGTGACTTTTCCAGCTTCCGCCTTCAACATATGTCTGTTAGTTTGAACCCAATTTTTTTGGGGGACTTTGAAGTGAGGCTTAAAAGAATAAGGCAGAGGCAAAAATGGGGTATCAAATAGTTCATTTTTGCAAGCTCTAATTAAGTACCCTGGTATGCAAATAATTCATTTTTGTGGTATAATAATTTTTAGTTCAACTTAAGGCCTGGTTTTATTATTGTGTGCCTATTTTTGTGGAACTTGGATGTTATGTTATCCTTTGATTTGCATTTTCTCCTTCTAACAGATGTTTTTATCTTTGGTTTCTTTTAGAATTTTATTGCAGTTATTATTGATGAAAAATTATAGAGTGCCCATAATTATATGAAGGCTCAGCTTCTTCTTTTAAGCAAGCATCTATAATTTTATTCTGTGTTAATTCTATATTTGCAATATCAGGCGTTCCTCAACTTAAGCACATGCATACTGATATGATATTGTATTACTGATATTGCACAGTTTGATACAACACGATATAAACATGGTGGCAGACATGGTACTGGTTTTGGAATCCAGGAACTTATAGAGTTGATATCGTATTTTTGACTGTCCGTATCGTCTCATTGAGTGTCACGACACCTTGGAGTGTCTTCCCTTCCTAGCTGATCAATCTGATAGATAATATATGAAATACATAAGTTGGTGAGACTTTGATTTCTCTGATAGTATTGATAACAAAACCAGGAAATATTGTGTTGCTTGTTCATTGCCATATCTTTGATGGCCATCTTACTCGTCAGTGTTAAAAATTAGTACACCCCATGTTGTCGATAAGGAACATCATTTTATGATTGTTAAAATTGCTTCCCTTGTATTTTCTTGCTAGTTTCAATTTCTAATTGTTATGTAATTGTTATGGATGGATACTCCAAGTTGGTTAGTCAGTATTGTCGACATCTTCTCGTATTTGTATTGTGTCATATCGTATCCGTCACCATCCGACGTATTTGTTCTAGTTTCTCTATTTTTTGTATCTTTATGTGAGACTAGCCGAAGGTTAATATTTAATTCGAAGAAAATATCTTTTTGCATTTCTTTATGAGATTAGCATATTTAGTTCATCTGTTACTTAACCGTTCCACGAGTATTTGATAGTTTAAGGTTGTATTTTGCTGTTGTGTTAACTACGTTATTTTTGTAGAAGTTGTTCTTGAGTAGCACAAACACTCAGAAATTGCTTACACTATGCACAACAAAAATAGTGCTCTCTTCATGTTCCGAGTTGACAACCGGGATTCAGGAGCAGTTCTTGATTTGAGTCTAGCAACGGCAACTTCACACCACATTTTGATGTAAGGCGTTCTTGATGATTTTCTGGCACATAATATTCATCTTCTTTGACTTGATGTCTGATGCAATTGCAGGAAGCTGGAAGATTGTCTCTCAAATTTTCAAAAAAAGGGACACCAGAAGCAAACAAGGCAAGGCCAGAAGTGGAGATTCTCAGAGAATCAAATTTAATGATGAGTCCAGCAACAGTAAATTTATACCACATTCTGCTTTTATGCTTTCTCGATTTCATCTTCATTTGTTGATGTCTGTTGCAATTGCAAAAATCTGGAAGATCGTCCCTCGGGAGTTCAAAACATGGGTCCAGTTTGGCAGTTGTTATTTGCAATGGCTGGAAGCTATGTGGATCTGATCTCTTGCCAGTATATGAGGTAATGACAGTTGTTTCCAATGTATTTCACAGATATCTCTTTCTGCCAAAAAAATCAATTATTAATATTCAGAAGGCATGTTTGTGTGTGTGTGTGTATTATTAATTACATTAATTGTATTTCTATGGACCTAACTGCTAATTAGGATTGCCATAGTCGATAAGCCTATTTAACCAAATGGCTAATGTTGATTTACCCTTGGACCCTAGGTTGCTTCTGTTATGACTATGTGGAGTAAAATGCATCCAGACTATGCTTCTAACATGTGGAATGAAGCCTTGAACAAACGACTTAGCACCCAGGTTTGATCCTTATTTAATTGTCTTGTTCCTATATTAAATAAATATAATCCTAATGATTTTTTTACAGTAAATATGTAGCTAAGCTTATCTTTATGAAGGTTTTTGTTTTTTGCTTATTTGTTATAGTTGATACTCTGTTTTTTGTTAATAGTCCACTCTTCCATAATTCAACGGCTTGTTAAATGTTAACAACTACTAAGGCCTTCCAAGTATAAGATCCTCTGCATGTTTACTGCCATCGTCATGTGCCAATTATGTTCAGGAATCTCTCCTTGCATATCTTAAGCTAGTCATACATTTGATGTGTTTATGGAAATAGCTACTCATGAACTTTACTATATACACTACCAAGACCCTCGATGCATAATATCCTCATTTTCTGCATTTTTAATTGTGTGCTTGCATGTGTCTCCTTGCATATCTTAAGGTAGTAATACATCTGATATGTTTATGAAACTAGCAACTCATGAACTTTATTTATTGTTTGCAAAGTTGGTCTTGAGCCATTTGGGGGCTTTGAAGCATAAATCTTATCAGGGTAATTCTTGTATAGAATAAGCAATGCATAAAGTTTTACATAGAAAGGTCCATGTGAAATTTATCCAAAATTCAACATGTATAACTTAAGGAGGAATATGACAGCTGTTCTCTCTCCTGGATTTTCTGTGTCCTAACTTCGCATGAGAGCTTATTACCTGAACATGGATGCAGAACCTAAACTTAACGTTAATGTATTTCTTAGCTACTGAGTTTGAAATGATCTTGGCAATCTCAAATATACTTTTTGTTGAAGTTACTAGACCAAAAATAGGAATCAAAAGTCAAATGGCTACATCTACCAGATTATTCCTGTACGTTAATATGTAGCCTCAAGTATATTGGGGATTGCTTGCTTAGTATTAGCTCTTCATGTTCATTACTAAGTCAACAATCCGGGAAGAATCTCGGTGATGAGCTCTCCATGTAAGATTGCGGTCAGTGAGTAAATACTGGCAACGAGCTTTATTTAGTCCCCTTTGTTGTCATTGAAAATATTTGGATGGTGATGATGATGATGATAACGGTACCCCCCTGCCCTCTCTCCCTCTCTCAAAGTGGATCACATGGCCATCATAAGCCGCTCTTGTGAAAGCAGCAAATTATCAGTGAGAACTATGTTTCTTATATAGCCCTCCCTCAACAATGATCTTTAGCTAGTCCAGACACAGCCAGTCGGTCTGCTGGCAGATCCCTTCCCTCGTTAAATGAGAATACCTCTTTTTTTGGAAGTAAACTAGCATATCACTGACATTGGCAACCAGGGTTTGCCATTCTATGTTCATACAGAAAAATGTTCACTTATAGATTGGCATTATAACTGTGAGTGCTATCTTAGTTTTCTTGAATTGTGTTCACACACATATCAATAATGATATGGTGACAACTGCGATGCGATCCAAGTGTTACGATCACAGCAGGATAAGTCGACACTTCTTGTGCTGACTCACTTAAAACAAACTTGGTGCCATTTCATCCTCTTGTGAACTTGTATCAAATGGATTTCGTCTCCTTTTTCACCATATCATACTTGCTTGGATATTGTCCGGTTAACCACCATGTTTCTTCAGTGATCAAATCCATCAATCTTGATATATTTATAGAGGACTTTTATGCTATAGAAATACAACAGGTTCATTTTTTTTAATTTCTGGACTAGGCTTGTGATCTTAATCTATTTAATTGCCTTTTCAAAACCGTCTTCCCTCTCCTCAGGGCCTAGACCTTCCTGATATTATGGTTGAAGCAGAAAAGCGTGGTCTGTCTTTTGACAAACTGTTGACAATTCCTGAGCAAGATGATTGGACTCTGATGGGACATCAACCTCTTGTGTTGCTTACATTCTTCAAATGTACAAGCATGCGGGGCTCTTTGATCCAATTGCCAGCACCATACAAGTTACAGAGTTCACTGTAAGTCCATCAGAACTTAAATGACATAATATCGTCACTTGTTGATATCTGAACTTAAATAACCGAATAAATTTGTGCATTTCAAAGGAAGCTATAACACAATTATGTTAAATCAATCCTTCTAGAATACTCATCAATGATCACATTCGGTGGTGTTACCAATATGGCAAACTAAACTACTCTATTGGCCTTCATTTTCTTCCATATTCTTTATAATCACTAGTACAGTTTGTGTGACAGTATGATTTGTTCTACAGGTATTGCATTCTCTTGTAATCTGGCTTTTAATCTGGCTTGAAATCTAATTGGTCATTCAAATGAGTACGACATAAAATTAACCAATACATGCAGTTTTGCCGACGTTAATAAAATGCCCTGGTTGGCCTCCCCTGGCCTGCTGATGTTGTACGAACATCTGCTGCTGAGTCTGCAATGGTGGTCCCCTCTGCTGCCCGGCAGGAGCCCTAGCTCCTGGTGCTATCTGATCCAATGGTGTCGGGTTCTTGGGACACTCTCTACACTGATGCTCCGCTGAACCGCAAAGCAAACACATGCCCAGCCTCTTCCTACAGTCGTCCCACCCATGGACTTGCTTCTTGCAGAAGTTGCACACAGTGTTCCGCTGCTGCCTGGGTGCCTGCTGGTACAGCACCTGTCTCTGTCCCTGATACTGAACAGGCCTCTGCTGCTGCTGCTGCTGAAAGTGGACTGTCGGCTGCTGATACTGCTGCTGAATCTGTATGTGAGGTCTCTTGGCCTGGCCTCCGCTGCTGCTGCCTCCAACAGGGTCTCGCCTCCTCTTGAGCCTCAGCTCAAGATCGTCCTCAGCCAATAAGGCTCCCGTCAAGATCTCCTCGAATGTGGCATCCCTGTTGCCCTTGGTCAGGGACTTGACCCTGACCAGACCCTTTCGGAACCTCTGGGCCTTCGCCGTCTCACTCAAGCCCTCTACGAACCTGCCGAGGCGGCCGAACTCTCCAGCGTACTCCTCCACTGAAAGACTTCCCTGGACTAGGCTCTCGAACTGTGACTCTAAGGCCCTGAGTGCTAAATCTGGAAAGAACTTCTTCTTGAAGCAGCCCTTGAACTCCTCCCAGGTCTGTCCGGCTACCCCCACCCTGGGGTCTGACTGATACCAGGTGCGAGCAAGATCTCGCATCCGCTAGCTGCTGCCTCTATCTGAAAATTTGCCGGTATCCGGGCCAGGCAAAAGATCTCCTCTATATACTCAATCCACTCGTCAGCATATAGAATCCCCTTCGTCCCCCGGAAGTCTCTGGGGCTCATCTTCTGGAACTGCTCTATCCCCGGTGTCTTCGGCTGCTGAACCACTGGTCGAGCTGCAAATGTCGTAAGGGCCAACTCCATGCCCCTGTCCTGTCGGGCCTGCTGCTGATGAACTGTTGGAAATATGCGAACATCTGTGCCGCATCCACGTGTCCTGTAGGCGGGCAGCTGCTGGAAAGGCACCTCTGGGGTGACTGGGTCTTGCCCCCGAACTGGTGGAGGCATACCCCTGCTGCTGGTGGAGGGGCTCCTCCGAACGCAGCTGAAATGCCTACCCCAGCTGGCATGACTGGGGCTACGGTACAAGGGGCTGGCTGCTGGATATGAGAGGTGGCAGACCTCTCATCGGCGTCCCCCTGGCCCTGGCGATGTGATCTCGTCTCAACCATCCTGGAGACAGATCAAAGAAATAATTGCTGAGAATGAGTCGAATAGCAAGGGAGGACAATTATATTCAAGGGAAAACAATATCAGCAAGAACTGAGATGGTATGAATTAGATAAGAGTTTTTCCTAATGTGATTGAGTACCTCCAAAAATATCCTAATCCTACTGCAGGCTGTAGTGATACTCTAGTTCGAATACCACTACATAAACTCGACCTGCATGACCACTAAAATGTGTCACGACCCGCACCCACTGTGAGGGCACGAGAACGTAACAATGCCCAGCCTACGCCGCAATGTCAGTGGTAGAACGCTGTCCTAGGTCAATCATCTAACAATATAAAGGTACCTGTACAGTATATACACTCCGAATGGAGGTGACATAGCAGTATACAGTCTCAATCACATCTAAGGCAGAATGATAAAATAAAAGAGAGATAGATAAATACTGGAATAAAAGATCCACAAGATACAATCAGAGGGAGAGTCTAAGTGTCTACTGCCATACAAAACAGAACATCCAACTCAATACAAGTCTCTAATACTGAAAATGAAAGAATATATACAATCAGATCTCAGAAGACAGAAATAGTAAACCTAGACTAGGGAGCCTCAGCCTCTAAGCTAGTGGATCAGGCTGGAAATCTGGGTCACACATGGCATCTACAGCTGTCCCATAGTAAGTGTCTACGCAGGCCTCACCCTCATCCTCTGTAATATTTTCAACAGGTCCAGTCAGGACAGGAGCGTACAAAACATCTCACGCAGTTCATATCATGTTAGGAAATAAAAGCATGCAATAGAGTAAGGTACATGAAACGCTGAAAGAAGAATGTATATGAAAAATATTAGAGATTTGATAATGGGAAATATCTATATGATAAGTAAGCAACATGTGATTTAGGCACAATATGGTTATGTAAACGGTCTAGGAAAATGCAATGGTAACTCATTGTACGTGGGTGTACAATAGACATATACAATAGTTATACAATGTTGTCAATAGGATTTGAGTACATAACCAATTCTACCCTCCCCAATCAATACATAAGGATCCACTCTAGTTATGTTATCTTATACAATAATGTACAATATTATACAATGGATGTACAATATTATAATAGATGTACAATGTTATACAATAGTGTACAATGTTATACAATAGTGTACAATGGTCTATCCCTGGAACTCATGTGATAATGAGAGTACAATATGCACAATGAGTGTACAAGGATAGGTATTCAATAAATACAATATGGAAGTGAAACGCACATCACAATATGTATCTAGTGAATACAAGGGGATAACATCCCAAAAGAAGATCCATATAGTACCAAACCGTGATAACAATCGTGTCAGCATCAAGTACAGTAATCTAGAGCAAGAATGTAAATCCAGACAAGTATGAAACGGTCAGAGAATGTACTCGCCTGATATCCTGAGTGTCTGAAGAGAATATACTGTCCGAGGAGTGGTGTATGTCTCCTATAGAACAGTACAAGTCATAACATGTCTAAAATGATAACAAGATGCAATTCAATGCATTCTAAATGAGTCTAGGTCAATCTAGGCCAAGGTCAACTCTTGGTCAACTCTGGTCAACCCTAACAGTCAAACTAGGTCAACACTAGATTACATATTCATATATATCGTAGAATAGACATGTGTGTATGTGTATGTGATAATGTGTGAATGAGTGTGTGAGGGTCAAATAGGAAAACAGTTTTAGATTTGAGTGTCCTGTTGTGTTGGTAGGAGGCCATGTGTGTATGCATAGCCATGAGAGTGAATGAGTGAACAGTGTTAAGGGGATGTGAGGAAAACCTGGAATCAGTCCCAGGTTTTAGAGTTTTGTGTGTGTGCATTGTATATGTGTAGACATGTGTAGTCAATTTCAGAATGTGTGTGTTCAGGTTAGGCTTGAGAGTGTGAGGGTTATGTAGAGCATGTGTGTCAAAATAGTTTAACAGGACAATGTCAGTTAACATTCTCAGGAATGTGGAATCAATTCAGTGTGTCAAAACAGTTTTTAAAAGGGAAACAGTTCCAAATTTTAGAGTTTTTGTGTGGGTATATGTCTTAGTGTAGCAGGAAACAAGTAATCATTGTCAGGAATTAGAATAGGGTGTGTGATATGCATTAACAAAACCAATTCAATTCAGTTTAGGATGTAAACTGATTTCACATTGGTTTTCAGTCAAGGTTACCAAGGAATTTGAAAACCTAAACTACCACTTAACATACATCAATATAGACCCACACATGCCATTCATTCTCAGGTAATAAGTGACCTATTCTCAAAAAACAATGTATAATCCCAGAAATTTCATATGTGAACTCAAGTCACATTTGTTGATTGAAAGTCAGTAAATAACAATTAATCTCAATTACAAATAGGTTTTCCTCATTCAAAACCCAGTTTAGATTCAGAAAATAAACCTGAGAACTTATAGGTATGTTAAATTGACAGAAAACCCAACCAAGGTGACAGTTAATATATCATTATTAATAAACAACCCAAAAACTGATCCCAATGACCCAATGCTCAAACCAGTCATAATTTAGCATGTACACTATTCCTTAAACATGTAGGTAAGTCCACATTAACGTTCTATCATCATTAAACAGGTGAACAACAATTCAAATTCAGAAAAAAAATATTTCAGAACATCGTATCAGTGAAGTATCAGTCCCTATTGGGCATTCGAGAATTCGAACTCAATTAATCATCAAAATTACAAATAAAAGATTGGTATTTAGTGTCACATATGTACACGTGTCTGTGAGTCGTTTCGTGTCCAAAAACTATGACACAGACGTGTCCAACACGTTACAAACACATGGGGTGCACCCAGCGTTGCACAGTGTCGTGCACGCATGCACTCGAGTGTAGGACACGACACACGACACTTCGTCATGTGCACACACCCACGTGGTCGCCTAGGGGGGCTACATGGGTTAGCCTGATACGTGTCTACGACGTGTCTACAGAGGACACGGACACGTGTTCGTGCGTGTCTGTGCAGTGTTCAGTCGCCTGTGCGCGACAGTACACGGCCAGTGCGGGCGCGATTGCTCTGCGCGTGGTCAACCATACTCCCAAATTTTGGGAGCAGGAAGTCAGTCAATGCCCCTCAATCCACACAAATTTTTAGGTCTCGACGTGTCCTGTGTCTCGTGTTCTAGCCCCCGATATGCAGGACACGGGCGTGTAGCTCGTGCAGCGTGTCCAAGGTCAGAAACACGACACAAACCGACACGAAACACCAAACACCCTTCACAAAAGTTAATACACACATGAAGATCTACAGATCTATGCAATCACATTTCAAAAACACGAAAATTAATTCCTATGTAGCATTTCTACGAACACCTATTTATCAATACGATACGTGTCCGATACGGACACGAAATGAATCCACTCTGATAAAATCAAGTCCTACAGCTAGGGGACACCTAGGGCTTCCTAAATATGCAATTAGATCTAGAAATTACTGAGTTTAGGATTCAAATACCTATTAGTGAAATTCCCAAGAAATAGCTTCCTTCTAGATCCAGCCCCTTGCTAGCAACCTCCACCAAATTGATGCAAAGCTGGAACAAAACTCCATGAACAGCAAGAACACTAGAATTAGGATCTAATGCAATTTGTTTGGATTAAAAAGGAATTAGAATGGATTTTCTAGGGTTTTAGGAAGTTTACAACTAACCTTCTTTTCAATTTGTGATCTTTCCTAAAGGAGGCTAGCCCTAAATGGAAGAGAGCATAAATAGAGGTGGGATTCCCAATGTGGCTGGCCATAGTGGGTTAGGGTTAGGGTTTAGTGATGGGCTTGGGCCTCTATGGGCTAAGTTGCTAACTAATGGTTCCAAAACCATAAGTCATGGCTTATGACTAAAAGCTCTATTCTAACTTAAGTTTAAAGACTAAAACATGGGTTAACTCTAGTCTAACTAGGGTTACATGACCTAACCAAAATAAATTCTAAAAATTCTAAGGCCAATGCTAGTCAAAGTCAACCTAGTCAACTATCATTCAATAATTCCAAAATAAATTCTAAAAATTCCCATAAATCATAATAAATTCAAATAAATTCTAAAATGACCAAAATACCCTCTAGGCTAAATATACTAATAAACATCCTAATCACATGGCTAGGCTCTAGGTCAACAGTCTCCAAGGTTACACTAGTCAAACACCAAAATCATAAGTCATGATTTAAATTGTTTAAAAATGATTAAAAATTACCAAAAATTATATATAATTAAATATCATAATTAAATAAATTAAAATACAAAATTTCAAAATTACCCTATTTTAGAAAACTGGGTGTTACACCTCTATATTGAAGGCATTGTCTTAGAATTTCTTTTAAAGAGCAATGATGACCGCTCCTTAATAATGACTACCTCTTAATTGCCACCATTATTTGGGGAATTTCAAGGGGTACTAGGATAGTCTAGGACTTAGTCGAATGAACTTTATTTAATAAGGTTCATGGCGTTGAGTTCTAGGTTTATCCCATTAATATGGGAATTTTGACCGTCGGCCATGTAACATGTTTTGGATCACTCCGACCTATATAAAGGTGGAGTTTCTTCTGAAAAGTCACGTCTTCTTCCTGGCACCCTTCACCACCATGCTGGATCTAATCTTGGCTTCGAGCGGCGGTTGTCCTTGCATAAGTCAGATTTTGGTTGAGGATTCCTTCGTTCAAAGGGGCTATGCCTTCGTAGAAGAACTGTTGGTGAGTCTTGGAACGTGTTGGAACGCTTCTCATGAGGAGTTCGAACCTGGGCGACACCTTGGAGGTCTTCGAGGTGACGACCTAGCTTGTGGATGGATGGTCAGCCCAAGACCTACAGGTTGTGTTCTGTCCTGCCCATTCTAGGCATTTGAGACCTTCTGCACCTTCTGGAAACCTGGGCCAATTACAGCGAGAAGAAGTTGCTCCCTTCAGTCAAGTAGCTGATGAGCTATTGGAGGGTTGCGCCCGTAAGAAAGTCAGAATACGCTTCAAGGGGATCAATTTTTCAGTATGTGTAACGAGAAGAAGGGGGACTGCGTTTTGACAAAGACTAAACCCCTTGTAGACTCCTCTAGGCTTTGCTAAATCTGTAATCGATTCTTTGTAGAAGAAGTAGGGTTAGTCTTTTACATATAGCCTTGATGAATCTGTACTAGATCTGTGTAGGCATAATAATAATAAAACTTCTTTCCGTATCTTCTGTTGTCTTTTTAATACTTGGTTTGCGCCTTTGTATCATCTGCGCTGCGGTGGAGGAATGTTATCAGCTAAAATTTTTTATGCTTCTACAAGTACCTATTAGGTTAGTTGCCTGAACTCGAGTGATTCTTCGCTCCTCCTCAATCCCCCATTGATCTCTTTTACGGCAGAAAAGGAACAAGATTCTTCTAGGGTTCTAAGAGGGTAGGGCGATTATTGCTTTCCATACATATATGTGAGGCTTTGGGTTAGATCAAGGAAAAATCTGATAGATAGAATCTATATTTGACAAATTTGAGTTTTCTTTTAGAATTCGAGAGTATCTCGAACATGAAGAGGGATCAGAGTATATGGTCGGCTGTTGAATGAAATTTGAATTTCGAAATTGTGTTGAGGCCCTTAGTGAATATCGTTTTGCAAAAGACTCATTTCTATTTCTTAAAAACTATCTAGGGTTATACTTGGGGATAAATAGTATATGTCAACAATAGTTTAAAATAATCAAATAAGAAAAATAATAAAGGGGTTCATGGACTTACAACACATGCACACACTCTTGTGCATGACTGCAACATGTACTGCATTTTATCTCTCTTGCAGTAGGCTACTGTACTACCTTCCCTATTTCAATTATGTATAGTCCTCTATACCTGGAATAACTATAATTCAAACACATACACACTAACAGACACATATATACATAATGCTCTGAAATTATGTAGTTACTTCTACTATCCTGCAGTCTACCCTACAGTTTACACTAACTATACACAAGTATACCTATATGAAACTAGTACTAACTTATACTGGGCACTAAAGGGCTCATAACTGATACACCTACCCCTTTCCTCTAATATTAGTTAAGGGACACACATATATGTATGAGCAGATAGATACATAGATACACATATGCCTATTTTTCATCTACACATATACACATATCCATACACTATTACACACACATAACACAAGGACACAATACCTAAATCTAACTGTGCGTATCATGAGATACCATGACAAACATCATGTATCCTATTTAGGACACATACACCCAATATTGACTTAAAAAGGACACAAAAATCACTTTGGGACACGTATCGAACACTTGGTGCACAAGCTTGTGATACTCCTGATATCTCCTCCACATCATGGTAAACTAATCTAAAATAAATGAAACACTAATTTATATATCATATATAATTAAATTAGCTACAATTAAGAAATTTAAAAAGAATTAACACTAATTGGTCCAAAAACCCCAAATTATGATATGTACCATGGCGTATCGTAATACAGTCTCTCCGTATCTAAATGTGGACACAAGAGCACACTCCAATTCTATTCTAGCACCAATGGACACAATAGACACACAAATCAAACACTTGGTGTCTCAAATTCGGAGTTTCCCCGAAATGGACACAAAACTCCATGTAACTTTCAAAGAAAAGTCTATTAGAACCTAATTATTCTCCTATAGGTAGTCCTTAGCCATGGGAGGGTCACTATAGGTTTATTACATCATTTAGACTAAAATTTTATAGGAAAATTGAAATTATACCTATTGGGTGATTGATTCCCAGTGGAGCACAACACAAGGACACAAGGAGATGGATGGACACCTCCTTCTAGCAAGCTCCACACCAAAGTTTTTTTTCCTCAGTGCTCCTCTAGCAATGACAAGCTCTTTAGCCTCCTTAGAATGAAAATAATAGGATGAGATTTAGGAATGAGTGGACGGGTTTGCTTCAAATTTGGGATGAATTAATTTGGAAAACTAAAGGAGGCTATTAATAAATAAAGAGGTTTATATAGACTTCTATTAGGATTAGGGTAGGTCTTAGGAATAACTAATATGACTTAAAAGCCCATCTCCATGTGATGAATGGAATCTCTATAACCTATAGAGAATATTCTTTTCATTGAACTAATTAAATAACTAATTTACCAGTCTAATCATGATCAATTTGTCAAGTCAAGTCTAGTTGGGTCCATAAACACCAAGTCTAATAAATAGGCTAGTTCACTAATAATAAATATATATATATATATATTATATATATATATATATATAGAGTTATAATAATTATTCACAAAATTTAAATAATATAACAAGACAAAAATTCTCTCAGAAAAGTGGTAGTTACAAAAGGTTATGTCGCTAGATCAATACATGGTCCCAGGGATCACAGTCTGTTAGATAGTCAGTACTGATACCAAAGATAA
>JANAVB010027677.1:0-5000 GCA_029216955.1 Iris pallida
CATTCCCAAAGACAGACTCCGGCAAGCCACGGATGCCGACTTATTAGACCCCAACAACCCTCTCTGCTCTGGTAAGATCGAAATAGGTGCTACATCCCCCTCTGAAGGATCCTGGACTCCTAGCAATTCGTCCTCCCGAAGCGTCGACCTCAGCTACGACCTCGAGAGATCCCATAAACTGCCACAACAAGAAGAAAAAACACTCCCAAGAGCCTATGGCTATGACCACTCGGTCAGCCACAAAGCTCACAACCCTCCCCTCCGCAACCACCCTAATGCTTAACATCCTCTCGTGGAACATCAGAGGGCTGGCCAATAAATCAAAATTGAGGAGAATACTGAGCCTCAAGAAAACCCACCTGGTCGACATACTAGTGATTATCGAAACCAAAATCCCCTAGAGAAAACTTAAATCCATCCAGCTTCAACTAGGCTTCCACGAAGCCGTCGCCGGGTGTCATGACATATGGATCCTCTTCTCCTCCGAATGCAAATTCGATATCGTTTCGGACTCGAAACAGGCTCTTTCCTGCTAGGTGGAACACCCTACTCTTTCGTCCAGATCCCTCCTCTTTGCTGTCCATGGCAGCTGCGACCTCTCCGAGCGCAAGCTGCTCTGGGACACCCCCACCTAAGCAACCTGCCTTGGTTCTGCCTCAGAGACTTCAACACGATCACGTACAGAGAAGAGAAATCTGGGGGCCGCCCTCCCCCACAGTCGGGCATGAATGACTTCAATACCTTTATCTTCAAGGCCCACATGTCTCCCCTCCCTTACTCCGGTAACGCTTTTACCTAGTATAACATTCAGGAAGGTGCCCGAAGATAATACCCCCATCTTGATTGGGTCTTGGTCGACCACCGGTGGTCCGACATGGATCTCATCGCCAACCTCTCTCACCTCAACACCACCGAATCGGATAACTCCCCGCTCCTTATCGAAATCAGCAGCAACTCCAACCGGATCAAGAAACCTTTCTATTTCTTAAGCTTTTCGAGACACCACCCTCAATTCAGGAACGTTGTATCCGAGGCCTGGAGCTCGATGAGCAACCCAGACCCCCTAGTTCAAGTTGTCGCTAAACTCAAAGCTACCAGGAGTGCTCTTGCCACTTGGCGCAAACTCGCTTTTGGCAACATCTTCCAAGAGATAAAGACGGCAGAGGATGATGGCACTCATGCTGAGATCTAGTTTTCCTCGGAACATACGGCTGAGGCTCGTGCCGCACTCAACCTAACCCAAGCGCTCCTCAAGTCTAGGCTGAAGGTCGAAACAGAATTCTGGAAGCAGAAAGCCAGATTAACATGGGATATCGAGGAAGAAAAAAAATTCAAGCTTCTTCCACGCTTGCGTCAAAGGTCGCAGACATCAGCTTCATCTTCACCAAATATCGGATGATAACGACATATTACTCAAAGACCAGCGGATCATCCAAATGGCAGCTGCCAACTTCAACACCAAATTATTCTCCAAAGACGTGGTGGTTAAGGATGAGGACTTCCTGGGCAAGATCCCCAATCTAATTAGCGACCTTGACAACGTGCAGCTTTTGACCCTCTCCTCCGTGGAAGAGGTCAAGTCGGCAGTCTGGACCCTCGACGAATACTGTAGCTCTCCTTCTCGAAAATTCTTTGAAATATTTTTTTTATTTAATTGAGTTAAATGGTGATTTTTAGAATTTTATAAATAATTATTTAGTTAATTATTACGATAGATGATTTTAGTCATGGTTCGAAAGTGGAGTACCAGATGACTAAAAATTGTGGCACGGATAGTGCAAGGGCGTGCCTTGACTAGTGTTTAGCCATGGTAGGGGAAGGCCGAGCCATAAGTGGGTCCTAACTAGGAAAACCAGGCCATGTTGCGACTTAACCTTTCTAGATGTTTAATTATTTATTAATTAAATTATTGACTTGCTGAAGACCCGGTTATACCAAAATAGTCCTGACTTGACCCGAACCAAACCCAGACCATGTAGACATATAGTGTGACCAAAAACGTCCATGTAGGTGTGCATTTATTATACAAGTAAATATTTTATATTTTATTTAGTGGGCTAGTAAATATGTTGCGACACATTGATTATACAAATGTATATATATAATATGTGTTATTGATATTAAATTATTAACTATTTTATAATAGGATAAATATTCTTTTGTGAATATATATTATATATTTATGTATATGTGTGTATATATATATATATGTATATATATATATATATATATATATATATATATAAATATATATATATATATAATATATATATATATATATATATATAGGTATTTAAATAGTTATGTGTGTATATATATACACTAATATACAAACAGCCTAGCCAGACCAATGCAGCAGAGGCCCTGGCCCAGCCCGGCCTGCCCACGAGCCCATCAGCCAAACCCACCCGGGCTAAGCCCAGCCCGAGCCCATTCCCAGCCGACCAGGCCCGAGCTCAGACTGGGTTTCCCAAACATTTCTGCTCGGGTTCAGCATATATAAATATGCAGAGAGAACCAGGAGAGAAAGAACGAGAAATTCACATCGAAACCCTAACCAACACCCGTGCCACCACCCCTGACTCTTCGGAGAACCACCCTACGGCCGCGCACCACCTCCGTGCACCGGAGTCGGCCGTCCGGGCAAGAGAGCCAGCCCGCGCGCGCACACAAGCGCGGAACAGCGCAGTACAGCGACTCCACTTTGCGGTAATATTCCCCTCTCAATACTCCATTGTTTTTTATTTCCTAAATTTCTAGGGCTAGCCCATATAACCCTCTAGGAACCCATCTAATTACATCATGTCAAAATTATGCGGTATCGACAAATATTCGACGCGAAGTTCCCGAAAAACTTCTCGGAAACAGAACATATAGGACAGTCCAACCCCTCTTTTTGGAAGGCAATTTGCACCCAATCCATCGACCGATTTAGAAATCCATTTGAATAGGTTTATAGACAACATATAGGAGATCAAAACCTACCTTGTATTTTTGAAATTTGTTAATTATGCATGATGAAATCAGTTTCTAAAAATTATGAAAAACTTGTTAAAACTACTTTCGAAAACATAGAAAACCCTCCGTACGACGTGCGTCCTGCCCATCCGGGCGACGTGGTCATGAACCGAAAGCATCAAAAGGTGCGTAACGGCTTTGTGATCATTTAGGCTTTGACGGAATTCAAATTGGTCGCGTGTGCGCGACGAATTTGATACGTATCCGTCGAAATTTACCGTATCGGCCTCTATGCATGTTTTCTAATTACTTTGTGTACGCTCGTCAGATCGAGACGAAACTTGTGCCAAGAGGACCGTATCATTTTTCTGGTCCTGTACGCCAAGTTTGGTACGATTCTGAGACAGTTGATCAGATCGCCGTTTCGCGGGCCCTACGGTCCGATTCAACGGGCGATTTTGTGCACGGCCTACCGGAATCCAAAACTGGACATACCGTTGGCTTCGTATCATCCAAACGAATCAGTAGACATATTTTTTTAAGACTTTAAAGACCATTGACTCTGGCACATTTTTCGGTGCAAAGCGGGTCCAACGGCGGACATTATTTTTGCCCAAAATTACCGTTTTTCCCCTGTGTCCAGAATTGGACTTAAGAACAGGCAATCCTAGCTAATTTGACTATTTTAAGAATGTTAGCATTGTCTGCTTCAGCTTTCGGAGACAGTTGTGATGATTTAGACTTTACGGCTCGCTTGTTGACTATATTTTGTGGGATCTGCGTACAACCTCCAGGCATGCCTATCTCTACAGTTTATTTTTATGCTTATAGTACACCTGTTGTAGTATGTTATCTTTTGTTACCTTAGTTGTTATAGATTATATGATACCACGTTTACCAGTTTATTGTCTTGCTTGTATATCAGTATTTCATGACTTGATAGTGTAGTTAAACCAGGCTTGTTTACGTCATAGATCATGCTAGAGTTGTCCTTATCTGTGTCATGACTGAGTTGTACCGTGTCTTCACCTGTATCTTGACTGAGTCGTGTCTGCAAGTATATGTGAGTGAACTGCTATTCCTTTATCTTTTCCACAACCTGTGAGTCCACACACGGGGCGAGGGTTGTCCTTTGTACCTGCGAGTCCACATACGGGACGAGGGTGACTTGTCTTGAAACTGACCTGCGAGTCCACATTCAGGGCGAGGGTTGGTATTCCATTGATCTTCCGGCAGTTCATTTATGCACACTTGATCCCGTATCCGTGTTCATAGCTACCTGTTAGTAGCCACATGTTAGTCTCATGTCTAGTTCCTGTTTATACCCTGGTTATATTATTGCATGATTAAACTGTTAGATAGGCATGTTTTATGTATCTTGCTAGTCCTCTGAGGACCTGATGATCTCATCAGGTCTAGCGACTACATGGAGTTAGTTAGCAGAGCGGGATGGTAGAGGATTGCGATGTATGATACATGTATTTGCTTGTGATATTTCTTTATTATCCTTTCATGCTTTATATTCCATACCATGATATACTCTGCTTATTTATAGACTCATATCATTCTTGGAGTCTAATCGAATAATATGCTAATGGGCTGCAGACCATGACCCATACTTGTTCATTCTTGTTTATATAATTTATGTGGATTGAGATATAGTTTAGATTAGATATAATACCATGACCTTGACAGCTTATACGTACTCGAGTCGGGCTGGAGCCCGTTCGATACGTAGCTGGCTTGCTCACGAGCTCGCGTCCGAAAAGAGGGTGCGGGTCGTGACAAGTTTTTGTGGTGGCCCATGCAGGTCAGAGCATATCGTATCGGTTTCGTAACTGTACTGATACGAGCCTGCGCATCTGACTAAACCTTAGAAATCTCAATCCACACTACCTTGAAAATTCTTCTAGAAATTCTCTACGTCCTTGAAAACTCCATATTTGCTCTCGATTATTCTTCCTTGCCTTCTTGTACCCTTGATTTTCGTTCCTTCCTATTTCGGGGTGACGAATAATCGTGCTGTCTAGAATCCATCAAAA
>JANAVB010027677.1:7500-149785 GCA_029216955.1 Iris pallida
TCTTGTGTTTTTGAAATTTGTTAATTATGCGTGATTAAATCAGTTTCTAAAAATTACGAAAAACTTGTTAAAACTATTTTCGAAAACATAAAAAACCCACAGATACGACGTGCGTCCCGCCAATTCGGGCGATGTGGTCGCGAACCGAAAGCATCGATAGGTGAGTAACGGCTTCGTGATTGTGTGGGCTTTGACGGAATTCAAATTGGTCGCGTGTGTGCGACGAATTTGATACGTATCCGTCAAAATTTACCGTATCGGCCTCTGTGCAAGTTTTCCAATTACTTTGTGTACGCTTGTCAGATCGAGACAAAACTTGCGCCAACAGGATCGTATCGTTTTTCTAGTCCTGTACGCCAAGTTTAGTCAGATTCTGAGACAGTTGATCAGATCGCCGTTTCGCGGGCCCTACGGTCCGATTCAACGGGCGATTTTGTGCACGGCCTACCGGAATCCAAAACTGGACATACCGTTGTGTTCGTATCATCAAAACGAATTCGTAGACATATAGTTTGAAGACTTTAGAGACCATTGACTCTGGCACATTTTTCGGTGCAAAGCGGGTCCAACGGCGGACATTATTTTTGCCCAAAAATGCCGTTTTGCCTCTGTGTCCAGAATTAGACTTAAGAACAGACAATCCTAGCTAATTTGACTATTCTGAGAATGTTAGCATTGTCTGCTTCAGGTTTCGGAGACAGTTGTGTTGATTTAGACTTTACGGCTCGCCTGTTGACTATATTTTGTGGGATCTGCGTGCAACCTCCAGGCAAGTATACCTTGCCTCCCTCTACAGTTTATTTTCATGCTTATAGTACACCTGTTGTAGTATGTTATCTTTAGTTACCTTAGTTGTTATAGATTATATGATACCGCGTTTACCAGTTTATTGTCTTGCTTGTATATCAGTATTTCATGACTTGATAGTGTAGTTATAACAGGCTTGTTTACGTCATAGATCATGCTAGAGTTGTCCTGACCTGTGTCATGACTGAGTTGTACCATGTCTTCACCTATATCTTGACTGAGTCGTGTCTGCAAGTATGTGTGAGTGAACTGCTATTCCTTTATCTTTCCCACAACCTGCGAATCCACACACGGGGCGAGGGTTGTCCTTTGCACCTGCGAGTCCACATACGGGACAAGGGTGACTTGTCTTGAAACTGACCTACGAGTCCACATTCGGGGCGAGGGTTGGTATTCCATTGATCTTCCGGCAGTTCATTTATGCACACTTGATCCCGTATCCGTGTTCATAGCTACCAGTTAGTAGCCACATGTCAGTCTCATGTCTAGTTTCTGTTTATATCCTGGTTATATTATTGCATGATTAAACTGTTAGATAGGCATGTTTTATGTATCTTGCTAGTCCTCTAAGGACCTGATGATCTCTTCATATTTAGCGACTGCATGAAGTTAGTTAGCAGAGCGGGATGGTAGATGATTGCGATGTATGATACAGGTATTTGCTTATGATATTTCTTTATTATTATTTCGTGCTTTATATTCAATACCATGATATACTCTGCTTATTTATAGAATCATATCATTCTTGGAGTCTAATCGAACAATATGCTAATGGGTTGCAGACCATGACCCATACTTGTTCATTCTTGTTTATATGATTCATGTGGATTGAGATATAGTTTAGATTAGATATGATACCACGACATTGACAGCTTATACGTACTCGAGTCGGGCTGGAGTCCGCTCGATACGTAGCTGGCTTGCTCACGAGCTCGCGTCCGAAAAGCGGGTGCGGGTCGTGACAAACACAGCGCCCCCGGACTGGACGGGTTCTCCGGAGTCTTCTTCCGATCTGGCTGGGATATCATCGAATTCGACTTTCATGCAGCCACGATTGCCTTCTTCCACGGAGCGACCTACCCCAAATTCATCTTTCGAGTAAACCTTATCCTTTTCCCAAAAAAGAAAATTCGGAGACCTTCAAGGATTTCAGACCTATCAGCTCGTGCACCTTCACCAATAAACTCATATCTAAGATCATCGTGAACCGCCTCTCCACCCTCCTCCCCAAGATAATCTCAGAAGAGCAAAGCGGCTTTGTCCCTGGCCGAAACATCACCGACAACATTCTGCTCTCTCAGAAGATGATCACTTGCTTAACATTTCCGTCCAGGGGGGGAAACGTCGCCATCAAGCTCGACATGAAGAAAGCCTATGACTATCTGAACTGGCAATTCATGATTTGGGTGTTCAGGGCTTTCAGGTTTTCGGACACTTGGATTGACGTCATCTTCAGATCAGTAAGCAACTCTTGGTTCTCCACAGTCATCAACGGGCAAGTGAACGGCTTCTTCAAATCTACCCGTGAGTTCGACAGGGAAACCCACTCTTCTCCACCATCTTCATCATCGCTGCCGACGCTCTCAGTAGGAACCTGAACAGCTTGGCAAATACCCCCAGATTCTACCACTATCATACCACCACTGGCTGCCCCTTGATCACTCATCTGGCCTACACCGATAACATTATCATCTTCTCTTCCGGAGATACCGGGTCGATGGAGTTTGTTAGCAGAACGCTTGAAAAATACACCAGATGCTCCGGCCAACGAGTCAACACCGACAAAAGCATCATCTACACCCATCACAAAGCCGACAGGAGCCACTCGGCTACTCTTGCCAACCTGGCCTCCTTCTCTACCGCCTACCCGCCGTTCTCTTAACTGGGGTGTCCATTGGTCTACGATAGAGCCAGCTCGGGTATCTTCGAGGGCTTAGTGAACAAAATTAGTAGAAGAATCGAGGGTTGGAACAACGTGACTCTCTCTCCGGGTGGTAAAATAATTCTGATCAAGCATGTCTTATCCTCCATCCCCAACTATACCCTGGTAGTTTGCTCCCCCCCAAGAAGGTCGTATCCTCATTAGATTCCCTCTTTGCCAACTTTTTCTGGGGTCACCTTGACGGAAAGGATAAGCACCACTGGGCCAGCTGGGATAGGATGGCCAAACCCACCGATGAGGGCGGACTGGGCTTCTGCAGAATCGCTCACATTATTGACGCCTACTCCATAAAATTGTGGTGGAAGCTGCGGTCAGATCACTCCATCTGGACTCGGTTCATGAAGGCCAGATACTTCCCTCACTCTCACCCTGCGACAGCCGTCGCTAACAATCGTTCCTCGGCCTCCTGGCACCGCATCATCTACGGCCATAACCTCGTCGAACCCCTCATTCGCCTGCAGTACGGGAACGGCAGCTCATCGCTGCGTCACGAACGCTGGCTCGGCAATGAGGTCTTCCATCTTGTGACTACGCCCCCCTCCAATTGTACGATCCGAGATTTATGGGACAATGTATCCGGGTGAAGGTGGGGCCGCATCAAAGATTGGCTGGGGTCGGAGGCGTCGTCCGGCCTTGCAGCCGCTGACATCAAACTTAACGATATCCCTGACGCCTTGAGGTGGACCCCCAACTCCGATGGATCTTTCACGATGGCCTCTGCCAGGGCAGTAGTAGTAAGAGGCTCCAGAGTGCGGTCCCTAATGATCGCTCCCTTTTGGCACTCATGCATTCCCCTAAAGTGGTCTATTCTGATCTGAAGGGATCACCGCCGAAAGCTCCCCACCGACAACGCCCTCACCTCCATCGGGTACAGCCTTGTTTCCAAGTGCCACTGCTGTACTTCACACCAATCGGAAACCGCAGACCACATCCTGCTCATAGGCGACCTCGCCACTCAGCTTTGGAACAACCTCTCCGATCGGTGCGGGCAGACTCATCGGGCCGGTGGCTTCAACGATCTCCTCGCCAGCTGGGGGGTCTCATACGGGCATCAGATCGTCGTAGTCGTCGGTATTAGGGTGCTTTGGAAGAACCGAAACAAATTTAGGTACGAAGGACGCCAATTCGATCCCCCACAACTGATCTAGGAAGCCCTCCGACAAATTCTCAAAATCCGGAGGTGCTGTACTCACTCCCCGGACCGTCTTTGGAAGGCGCTTACCTATCCTCGGGCCTAGTCTCTCCTCCAGTCCTAGGACCGTGGCCTTTTTTTATTTTTGTTGTCTTTTCGTGCTCAGCGCGCTTACTTGTATAGGCTTCGACATTTTGTGCCTGATACATCAATAAAGTCCTCATTTTCCAAAAAGAGAGAGAGAGAGAGAGATATACCATATATATAAAACACACACCACACATGTTCTAAACTGATACATAGTATGATTATACCATATCTGAACAATAAGAGGGTTGAACATTGGACAAGGAGACATGATACCTTTATGTCTAATTCAAGGACTGAAACAAATATGTAAAAAATGGTCATGTGAGATACAGGACAAGATATGTGAATGTAATGGGAAAATGCATATATGCAGTGAATGATATGAGGTGAGTGCAGGATATCTTGGTTCTGATACTGCCAAGGAATGGGGTTTAAAGGGATATGGTCTGATACTTCAAACAAAACCTAAACTTATAGGTGATGTGGCTAATTGGCTTTGGAAGATAGCTAACCACAATGGTTGGGACAGGACAAAACATTTATGATGCAGATGCATGACCAATTGTAGCATGTGTAGGTACCTAACTAGGAATGTAGGGTATGAAGTGGTCTGTGGCAATGATGCAAACAACTTGGCTCTCCTATATGCAGGTGAAGGAATGAAGATAGAGAACAGTGCAGGCCTTGCTTGTGATGCAGGCTATACAATGGATCAATATGCAGTACATTACAAGTATACAGGAATATGAATGCAGTGATGCTCTTACACGTTCTGATACATGTTGTATCAGAGTGTAGAGAGTAAGGTTGGGTCTGAATGCAGAAGAAAGCAAAGGGGTCGAACAATAGAGTGGCTAATGTCTGAATTCAAGAACTGAACTGGACTCACCATCCTCAATCTAACCTCTCTAATTAATGACACATATTCAATATAATCTGATATGTATACTTCACAGAAGGTATCAACTGATACTCTAATGAGCCTATAAGCAGACATATTAAAGATAAAACAATTTAAGAGATGGCAGGGCAGATGCAAGGTTGCAGTAAAAGAATTTAAGATGGGCATAGCAGAAGTTATGCAGTGGACAGTAGAAATGTTGGACCTTGACATGGTTTGAAAAAAGGACATAACCAAAACACAAATCATGTGCTAAATGAACTATACTAGAGCCTGACCCCCTCTCACTGGATTGCATCACAACGATGCAAAGTTGTAAACTAATATAGTGTGCTCGAGCCCTCCCAAAACTCAATACTGCTCCAAGGTGAACAAGGAAAAAATGTCTGAACCCATATCCACAACTACCTGTACATGCCATAGTCTATCTCCTACTGATACGTCCTAACACAGGGACATGACTCCTAGGAAACTTAGTGACACCCATGGTACTAACCTTCATGCCCTATGAATGACACACTCTTGCACTCACCCACACATGGCTTTCACTAAGGTCTGAACTATAGATATCCATGGTCAGAACTAAGGGTACAGGACACTCATTTGGATGAACCTATTGATAAGGGCTGCTACTGGCATATTGTACTACTGTTACTATGATCAATTTAATACCCCTAACCCACACCAGGTCTGAAATGAGAATACAAAAGGGCTGGATTACATATCCTACTAGAATTCGACTATACAGGTAGTTGGGTCTCTCGACAGCAAAAATAGAAACTTATAGGTCATGCCACAACTCCAATGAGCCATGGTTTGAAGCCTAACTCCCATGGTCGAGGGTCAATCAGTGCCCTAACCCAAAACAGTAGCTAGGGTTTGAAAACTAGTTGTGTCGAGGGAGAACTGGGACTGTGGCAGCAGGACAGTGCAGTAAACAGTACACAAAAACACCCGAGCATCCCTGTGTCCAATTTCACACACCAAAACACCTCAATTTCAACTCAGTCAATTACCATTGTAACCTACATATCATAAGCTATACAAAAGTGTAATTTTTATAGCAATTAGAGAATAAAAAGTTCTAATGGACATTTCGTCGAACACTTCAAATACCCCTCTGATACTTTTGCGATATGCATCCCAAACGGACACAAAATTAAACCAAACTTTATCTAATGCTAGGAGAATCCTAAATAAATGCATCTATGGAAAGAAAAATAGAATTTCAATAGGTTTAGAGGCTCTTACCAATTGAGAGTTGGAATCTCAATGAAATTCCTCTTGCAAAGCCTTCCCACCAAATCTAATGGCCAAATTGCTCCCAATACTTGCTAGCTAGCCAATAGAGACCTCCTCTACACAAAGATAGTGCAATACAATTGGTTTGGTTGAATTTGGCGGTGATTTGATGAAAGGAGGCAAATTTGGAGAAGAACACAAATTTTAGGGTTAGGGTTTGTAATGAAAGGATGCAAGAGGCTAATGATCACTTATATAGGTAAGAGAGGACCTCTTGTGGCCGGCCAAGGGGTTGTCTAGGATTAGGGTTTGGTTCAATTGCCATAAAAGGCCTCTCAAGACACCAATTCAAGCCATTTTGGTAAAGACCCAAACTTGATTAGGGTTTTCTAGCCTATTCATAGGTTCTAACATAATATCTAGATATTTTGGAACTTAACTAACTTGTTTAATTCTGCTAACTAAGTTTCTAGGGTCATGATCAACATCTAGACTAGGCAATTCTAAGGTTTTGCCAAATATAACACTTTTATAATTCATCAATTAAAATAATAATAAAATAATCAAAAAAATTATAAATTACCAAAATACCATTGCTCTAGAATCTGGTGGTGACAAATTTACCCTCCTTAGAAAAATTTCGTCCTTAAAATTTAAGATGGTCGTACTTCTTCTAGGTCAAACCCCTAACAATCAAGGTCAAGAAAATAACATGCAAATCAGGGTCCTACTGGTCGTGATTTCACAGTCTTGAACATGGTCACTACACTATCTATCACAACACAAAATATCCTAACAGGTACTAATGAAATCACACATCAAGATGGGAAAGAAGAATAGGAAAGTAAGACCTGCTAACCGGTCACCCACAGCGTCGGTCTCCTCGACTGTCAGTGCAAAACCCTACCCCTCTGGGGTATATCCCTCTGATGGTGCGGGGCATGGTGTTGTGCCACAGTTGGCCTAGCCCCTCTCTCTACTTTAAGATACTCAGGTGACATCCACACTGATATCTCTCTCCACTATACTAGGGTACCATCTATAGGGTATCTATTCTGAAAGCTGATAACCATACACGTCTATTCAGAAATAACTGAGGCAACCTAGCCCCTAAGATTTATCTTGGTAGAAAATTAACTCAACAATGAACACCAAGAATCAAATTCAACAACGAACAAGGAAAGTAGACAGAACAGTTGGAATCGAACTTCGAGATAGTTTATAATGAGATTCTCAAGGTCATCCCAGGAATCTTCTCAAGTAGACCTAACTCTGATTGAGTACCTCTCAACTAAAGCCTATTCCTTAATTCCTATCGCAGGCTTGTAGCAGTACAACTAATTGTCGCACTACCACAACATCGCACTAATGCAAATCTTGACTTGCATGGGCCACCACTAAAAACGTGTCACGACCCGTACCTGGTGTAGGGGCACAAGTGCATAACAGCGCCCAGCCTACACCGCAGAATCGACGGTAGAACGCTATTCTAGGTCGCTAACTAACAACTCACACAATGATATAATGTACTTGTCATAGATCTCAACTTCGAACGGAGAACAAGTATAAGATATGGTAAAACTCAATCACAGTCTAAGCATGATAAGATAACACAGAAGTCTAGATAACTAATAAGACTTAAACAATAATAATAACTAAATAAACTACTAAATAATAATATCTGAAACAATCTCAAATATAAAGTCAAATATCTCTACTTATTATAATTTAAGTTCAAACATGAAAATCTAGAACAAGTCTACTAAGCTAGTCTCCCGATCACTCCTGAGAGTCGGGACCCAAGGTAGCTAAACCATCTCCAGTTCCATAGCAGGTAGGGCATGTAATATCTATAAAATCTTGCCAATGTATCTAGTCATGATTAGAACGAACATACCTCATCTAGAAATCCCAAGTAAGTGATAAAGACTATAAAACAGTTATAGGCAGTAATATTACTGAAGCATGAAAAGTTTGAGACATGTAATAAAATAGAACAACAGTTTTAGAAGAAGGAAAGTAAATTCAGTGAATCAAGAGAGCATGGCAATAAAGACTATAAAAAAGGACAGCTAACTAGAACAATACGAGATGAGTCTAGTCTGTAGAACATGAGACAATGTGATGCGAGTCCAATCTGTTAAACATGATACAATATGATTCTAGTACACAACACTAATCCAGTATGTTTGGAGATACTGTTCTTGTCATAAAAATGAGTAGCGAGTAAATACGGCATACCGTATACTTGGCAAGCATACGATGGCTATCTTTCTTATTTAGACGAGTAATACGGCACATCGCACGCTCGGCCAAGCGACGACGGCTATCTTTCTTGTTCATTCGAGTAATATGGCACATCGTACGCTCGGCCAAGAGGCGACGACTAAGTCTTGTTCATTCGAGTAATATGGCACATCGCACGTTCGGCCAAGCAGCGACGGCTATCTTTCTTGTTTGGTGGTTCTTGTTGAATACGGCACGTCGTATACCGGGCCCAACAGCGATGACTATCTTGCTTGTAGTGATGATTCTTGTATGATTTGCACATTTAATACTTGTAGTTGTTTCGAGTAGATGATTCTTATAAGTGGTTCGAGTAATAGAGGCTAGACGTACGAGTCAAGTACATGTATTGTGAATAAATAAATCCAGAATACTAATACGTGTTGTGACATAGAATCAAATAGAACTAACTAGAACCGAATCACAGTATTCATCAAATAAATAAAAGAACTATCAGAAAATATACTCGTCTGATACCCTGAGCAACTGATGTATATCGATGTCAAACTAGAGTCACAATGTCCTATTTAATGAGATACAGGTTATAATATGTTCAATATTGAATATTAGAATAATATAATGAATTCTACACGATACTAGGTCTCTCTAGGTCAAAAGTCAACCCTTGGCCCACTACCAAAATACAGTCAATTAGCGACGGCATAAATCCGTCGCTAAACAGTCGCTAACGCGGTTAGCGACCGATCCCTGACGGCTTTTGGACATTTTTTTCCGTCGGCAATCAGCTCGTCGCTAATACAGTGCCGTCGCTAAGCAGTCGTCGGAGCGACGGTTTAGCGACGGCGTTTCGTCATCTTTATACAAAGCCTTAACGACGGATTTGCGGCGGATTATCGTCGATTGTTAGTTTAAAGTACTATAACTCTGTTAGAAAATAGCGACGGATATTCCGTCGGTTACCCGTCGTAACTGTGTATCAGAGAGTATCATTCGGTCGCTATTCCGTCGCAAATTGTCGCTAAACTACGATGGATGAGCGACGAATTACCGACGGATTAACCGTCGCCTAGGTTCTGTAAATTGTCAAACATTTCCAGAACCTTCGCGACGGACTATCCGTCGGTAATCCGTCGTAACCTCGTATCAGAATGTATCATTTCGTTGCTATTCCGTCGAAATACGGTCGGTAATTTTGACGCTTTACCGACGGATTATCGACGGCGAATCCGTCGCCAAGGTTCTGGAAATGTATCACATTTCCAGAACCTTGGCGACGGATAATTAGTCGATAGTACGTCGCAAATCCGTCGACCTGACGACGGATTAGCGACGGCAAAGCCGTCGCCAAGGTTCTGGAAATGTATCACATTTCCAGAACCTTGGCGACGGATAATTAGTCGATAGTAGGTCGCAAAGCCGTCGACTTTGTCGACTGACTACCGACGGATAATCCGTCGCCAAGGTTCTGGAAATGTGATACATTTCCAGAACCTTGGCGACGGATTATCCGTCGATAGGCAGCCGCTATTCCGTCGAACTGTCGACTGCTTGTCGACGGATAATCCGTCGCCATTGTTCTGATAATGAATCCCATTTCCAGAACCTTGGCGACGGATTATCCGTCGGTAGTAAGTAGCAAAACAGTCGCTACCTGGAAACAGTTATGAAACTCCAGTTAGCGACGGATAATCCGTCACTAGTCAGTCGGAAACTGGAATTACCCGTCGCTAATCAGTCACGAGTCCGTCGCTAACTGAGACATTTTTGAAAAAAAAAATGCAGGGCTTTCCCAGTTCACACATAAACCCAATATGCACATACACAAATATAATGCCCACCAATATCCCAAAAATATCACAAATATTCCAAATTTCCACAATATTCCAAAATATCCCAAAAATTTCCACAAATATCCCAAAAATATCACAAATATTCCAAATTCTTCAACATTTTCATAAATACTACAAAATTATCACAAATATTCCAAATTTTCTTATACAATTTTTCAAGGTTGGGGTGGTGATAATCCCTGGTGCGACCGCTGAATATAGCGCTCTGCCTCGTACGGCGGCAAGCTCTCGAGGACATTGGGCGGTAGTTGGCGTAGCTGCTCTGGCGTCATTAAATCAAGGAGTGCCGTCATACTCGGAGGCGGTACCAGAGGGGCAGCAGGGTTGAAAGAAAGACGACCAGCAGAAGACGGACCGGCACCAGGAGAAGACGGACCCGCACCAGTAGAAGACGAAGGCGGAATGATCCTGGCAACTTGTTCCTTCAAGGACATCACCACCTCCTGCAGCTGCGAAATCTGCGACCTAACATCTTCGTTTCCCGAGGCCGCGGGAGGAGGCGGTGGCGGTGGCGGTGGCATTCTCTGCGTTGCCATGTGCAACGGTCCTAGGGAGCCGACTCCGTACAGGTGCCCTTTCTTAAAGCCGCCGACGGTATCTACGAACAAGTCGTTGCGAGCGGCCAAAGAAGTGGGCGTCCGCGTCCGGGCGGACGTCGATTCACCGACATCCTCGGTCTCAGTTAACTCAGCCCGACTAAGGGCCTCGCGATACTTAGCCTACAATTCAAGGTTATAACCTAGGCTGTCAAAGATACGTATCGTGTACTGATTAACTTGATTACACTATTGTGTATCATAAGATATATATTCCCTAGGAAATTTGATCACAAACTAATACAACACTTCATATATGGATAAATTAACACACTGAGCAATAATAAAAAGCTTTGTAAAGCAGTAAGTGATAAATTCACCATAAATTTGATAATAGAGCAAAAAACTAAAACATTAGTATTACTTTTTGGTTATTAGTACTACATGATTGTATTATTCATGAGTTTAAAAACATTAAGAACTTGATTCTTAATAACCATTTTTTTAGATAAATGATGGGATTGATTCTTAACAACCATGAGTATGTTGATGTTCAAATAATGTTTTTCATGCAGATTCAATATTTCACTAAGCTAAGTGTGAATCCTAAGTTTACCTAAGTTATAGTCCGAATAGTTTTAATTCTAACGTAAATCTCATAAAAATAAGTACTTACATCAGTATTCTTGGCCCTATCGTCGACGAAGTTCCCGTCCTTCCGTCTCTTGTGCGTATGCTGGAACACGTCGTGCATGGTGACCGATTCTGGATCCCTTCCCTCCTTCACCGCCCGTTGGACCTGCGCGCATACAAAATTTCCGTAGAACTTAATTAACTCCGTATATTAATAATACATAATTCGATATTAACTCCGTATATTAATAATACAAAATCTCACCAGATCTGCAAGCGTCGCTGCATGGGACCTTGATCCCCCCGTATGAAGCCCCGCGGCCTGTCGGTTCGCCTTCGCCTTCTCTGATTTCTCCTTGTACGCAGGAGTATTCATCTGTTCTAAGAGCTGCTCATAATAGTCCCGCCGGAGCCAATTCGGACACGTATGCGCCGCTTTCAGGTCATGAATCATATCGCGTATCTTCTTCGACGCGACAGTTTTGTAGGTCCTGCGGATCGCGTCCTCACGATGGGGGGGCCACCAGAACGTCGTCTAACATAAAAATTCAATATCACGGTCTTTAAAAAATGGTTGATTAAAGATTAACTAATAATTAACTAAAAGATATAGATATATACCCTCAACTCGTCGAGCCAGACGTACTTCAAGTTTGGAGGCACCGACGAAAAGTTGAGGTAGCCACCATGGAAGTTAGCCCTGATAATCTCTCCAAGAACCCTGGCGACATTATACGGAAAAAACCTACAAAGAAGAAACGACTGGATTATTAACTTCAATAAATGAAAGAAATTTAATAAATGATCTTAAATTTACTTACGAGGTCCCCGCGGGCCATAGCTTTCGTCGGAACTCGCCTCTCGGCCTCTCTGGTAGCGTCGGAGGATCCGCGGCTCCGCGCATGTACTCCCCAGTAACCGGATGTAACCGACAATGGGGGTACTCTGAGGCCCACGGTGCAGAGGGATCCACTGGTGGATCCGCTGGTGAGTCCGACGATCGCGGATCGCGATCGGATCCGCTAGCAGATCTAGTCTCCTGCCTCGATGAAGTTGTCGATCGACGGTGGGATGCGTCTGTGCCCGGTGTACTCTCCGGGTCGGCCTCGGTGGATGGGGACACATCCCGGGAAGTTGGAATGCGACCACGACCACGACCAGCACCACCGCCAGCACCAGCACCACGACCAGCACTAGCACCAGCACCACGACCAGCACCAGCACCACGACCAGCACCAGGACCACGAGAACGGCCCCGGCCAGCCATCATGACCTGTAAATAGAACACATAAACATAATTAACAATATAAAAGTGTAAATGAATATAAAATTCTAAACTAAAATATACATACCACCAGCAGGAAGACGAGTGCCGCCGCGAAGAAGACTAGGAGTGCCATCTGCAATAAGTAAATAATCGAATGAAAAAAACATGAATTCACGTAATTGCTTTTATGAGGTCAAACTTATAAGGAGTCTTCGTACACATCCATGGTGGCAAACTTATAAGGAGTTTTTAATATACAACAATATTAAAAACCTAATCATCGTCTTCGTTCTCATCCTCGGCCTCGTCTTCATCATCATCCTCATCCTCATCCTCATCCTCATCCTCATCCTTATCGTCGATTTCATCTGTATCCTCATCCCCATCAAATTCGTCTTCTTCTTCTTCTTCTTCTTCTTCTTCTTCTTCTGCCTCAATATTTGGGACAAGATGCCTCTTTCTCCCATGGTTGACAGCTAAGTCTTGTGTATCAACCTCTTCCTCCCCTCTATTTTCCTCAACAATATCTTCAACATCTATTGTATCCGAGTGTTGTCCCAAGTATTGGGACTTTTCGATCTGGTCCTCTTGGTATGCTAGGTCTCCAACGTTGAATGTATTTCTAGATTTAATCTTGCATACCGCCCACCAGTCAAATCGATCTCTACGACGCCTTGGGTAGCTTGTATAGTAGACTTGAACAGCCTGACTTGCTATCGCAAATGTATCGGACCCTGTATACCTCCTGCGATAATTTATATCGACGAATCCAAATTGTTTATCGATTCTCCAACCGATATTTGGTGTCGTATCGAACCACTCACATTTGAACATCACAATATGCATATCATAAGGGCCAGTATATTGTAAATGTACAATATCCCGAAGCACTCCATAATAGTCGAAATCCGGTTCGTCGTCATAGATGGTGCCTCTTATGCAAACACCGGAATCCTTGGTACTGATGCCATCATTGATAAATCCGACATTTATAGCATTTTTAGTTGCCTTAAACCTGAAGCCATTAACGACATAGCCTGGCCAAGTCTTTGTTTGCTTCTTCGGTCCCATTGCCAGATAACGAACACACTCATTAGTGAGTGTTGTTTCAGGCAATAAAACCTGTAAACAAAAATTTATAATTTAAATGTTTTAGATTATATATTTCTAATCTCAGTTACTTAGGTATTTTATAAGAATATATAAAATCTCAGTTACTTACGTATTTGCGAAACCATGACGGAAATGTACAATCAACCTCTCTTTGAAGTCCCTCATCGGTAATATCGGGTGTCCTCATTTTGACTTCCTCTCTAAATACACTATTAGAGAAAAAAAAATATATAATTAAAGTTACTTCAACAAAATCGAGATTATAACGAGTGCAAGTGTACTAACTTACTTCTCCAAATCTCTCACTTCTTGTATGTCACAGTTTAACAAGACATATCGGTGAGCGGCATCATACTCGTCGTCAGTCAACCACCGTTTTTTACTAGCCCCAACAGGCTTGCCCCTTACATTGAATATACCTCCATCCTCAACGTCCTCGTCATTCCTTTGAGGTCTATTTCGATTTGTCTTAACATGAGTATCGAAATAAATGGAGCAGAAGTTTGACACCTCTTCGATAAGATATGCTTCGCATATCGAAGCCTCTATATGAGCCTTGTTGCCAACTTTCTTCTTCAGATGGTGTAGGTATCTAGAGAGACAAATTATCTTGAGAATTAAGAATGAATTTTAAAACCCACTGAAATTCAACTTAAATTATATCAATTTTTATGTACCTTTCAAATGGGTACATCCATCGGTAATGAACAGATGCACCGACACGGGCTTCGTATGCTAGATGAATCGGTAGATGCTCCATGCTGTCGAAGAAGCTAGGAGGAAATATTTTCTCCAACTTGCAAATTGTTAAGATAATCTTCTCCTCAAGTTCAACCATGTGTTGCACAGTCAACTTAGTTGAACAAATATCCCTAAAGAATATTGATAGTTCGGCCAACGGAACCCATACAGCAGAAGGCAACAACTCTTTCAAAGCAATGGGCAGTAATCTTTCCATAAACACGTGGCAGTCATGACTCTTCATTCCCGTTAGCTTGCGTTCATTGAGATCAACGCATCTAGACAAATTCGATACATAGCCGTCGGGAAATCTTAAAGTAGATACCCACTTGCAGATTATTAATCTATCTTCCTTGCTCAATGTGTATTGTGCTATCGGCTTAGTTATTTGTCCACCAGCTCCCCTTTGTATCAAGTTCAGATAAGGACGCTTGCATATCTCGGCAATGTCTTGTCTTGCTTTTGGATTGTCCTTCGTCTTTCCTTTAATATCCATGACGGTATTGAAGACATTATCGAACACATTCTTTTCGATATGCATAACATCAAGATTATGCCTTATAAGATTATCTTTCCAATAGGGCAAGTCCCAGAAGATACTCCGTTTGGTCCAGTTATGGGTTCGTCCGAAACCATCGACACGATTGTTCGATGGATCTTCCATTACAGTAGGCAAGTCCTTTACATCTTCCCAAATATCGTTTCCCGACAATCTGGCAGGCGGATGAGAAAATTCTTGTTTTCCAGCTCTGAACGCGTCCTTGTTCTTTCTCCAAGGATGACTCGCGGGCAGAAATTGACGATGACAATCAAAGAAAGAAGTTTTTCCTCCATGCTTAAGGCGGAACGCCTGACTATTTTGCATGCATATCGGACAAGACATGGTGCCGTGAATACTCCATCCCGACAGCATACCGTATGCGGGAAAATCATTGATTGTCCACATCAGTGAAGCTCTCATCTGAAAGTTCTGTTTCCTGGAAATATCATAGGTATCGACGCCGATCTCCCACAGCTGTTTCAGCTCATCCACCAACGGCTGTAAATATATATCAATATTCTTCGTCGGATTTTTGGGACCCGGTATGATAGCTGTCAAGAACATATAAGGAGTCTTCATACACATCCATGGTGGCAGATTGTAAGGTGTCAGAATGACCGGCCAGCAGGAGTATTGAGATCCCGACTGCCCGAAAGCGGCGAAGCCATCAGAACATAGCCCCATACGTACATTTCTAGGCTCTGCAGCAAAATCTGGATGACGAAAATCGAAATATTTCCACGCCTCTCCATCCGAAGGATGTGACAATTCTCCATCGTCCTTTGTGCGTTCTAAGTTGTGCCACGTCATGTGTTCTGCTGTATTCTGAGACATATACATCCTCTGCAAGCGCTTTGTGATCGACAAGTAATGCATATACTTGTAAGGACATCGTTTTCTAGTTGACTTTCCTTTTCCCCTGACGGGCTTGTAACGATCCGCATTACAGAAGCTGCAACTTTCTATATCCTCATTCTCCTTGTAGTACAACATGCATCCGTTGCGACAACAATCTATCTTCTCGTACCCCAGTCCCAGTTGTCGGACCATCATCTTCGACTTGTAGAAGTTATTTGGAAGCTCTTTTGATTCCTTCGGTAACACCTCCTTGATTAGTTGTGTAATCCGATCATAGCAAGTTTGTGCCAAGTTAAAATCGGACTTTATGTTCAACAACCGCATCGTCACTGACAGTACGGAATGTGTCTCACAACCAAGATATAGAGGAGTTTCAGCATCCTAAAACATATCATAGAACTCCTTCGCCTCGGGATTAGGATCCTCCGGATCAAAATTAGGCCCTGCCGCGTCGTACACCATATCTCGTGCAAGGTTCTGCATGTCTCCATAATCAATAGAGCATTCCTCGTCTTCGACGACAAAATTTGTTGCAGCATTATCATCAAAAGCATAAGTAGCAGCATTCGCAACCTGTCTTTCCGCATATAGTTCACCTTGCGATGACCACAGGTCGTAATCACGTACGAAACCCTTACGGGTCAAATGATCTCTTACACTCGCCACTTCTTCGTAACGTCTATTGCGACAATTACGACATGGACACTTGATTTTGTTACCGTCCATATACTGAGCTTTGCTCATGGCATACTTAAGAAACACTTCCACGCCTGCCTGAAAATCGTCACTCACACCTATTCTGCTCTCGTGTTGTCGTTTGTACATCCATGTACGATCAACAAAGTAACGATTCATGCTCGATTTGATGTGAATATCTGTATCGTAAGACAAACTAAACATAAGAATTAATAGTCCGATACCGATACTCATATCGTAAGAAAAACTAAACTTGTGGATAACACGCTAGGCCTACGACGAGGCTACTTAGTATCACAATCTAACATAATTAGTATATAATCATGTAATTGGTGGATCCGCTAACTAGTAAGCCGGATGTACTTAATATCAGAGAGTATCATATTAGTATCAGTATATAGGTTAGGTAGACCGTATCAAACGCATATCGGAATAGTAGGCCGAGTAGGAGGCCGAGATAGTCGAATGAGAAGAAGGGAAGAAAGGAGGAGCAGATGGGTCCAGAGCCATGGTGGAGGAGGAGAAGTAACATGAGAGCAGGTCATAGAGGAAGGTCAACAAACTGATGGCTTCTATGGCATTGGAATCTACTCATATAGGAATGAACTTGAACTGATGGGTGTTGTAGTCGATTTCAGCGAAGGATCGTCCTTTGTAGCATCTGGACTTCAGTTGCCAGCAGAGCCAGAAGATGTTACGACGGAAACTGCTCTCATGTTACTTCTCCTCCTCCACCATGGCTCTGGACCCATCTGCTCCTCCTTTCTTCCCTTCTTCTCATTCGACTATCTCGGCCTCCTACTCGGCCAACTATTCCGATACCGATACTTTGAACCTTGATCTTAACCCAAACCGATATACTGATGATACTAATCCGCTACGCCCGATACTAAGTATATACGGTCGATACCGATAGCGATAGTCCGATACCGATAGCGACAGTCCGATACCGATAGTTCGATCGATACCGATAGTCCGATACCGATAGTTCGATCGATACCGATAGTTCGATATCGATAGCGATCGTCCGATACCGATAGGGATCGTCCGATACCGATAGGGAAATCAATTCCTTGTCATTTCCTTTCCTTTGGAAAACTTTAATTCCCATTAATTTTCCTTTCCAATGTTCGGCAATGCCTAGGCCAAAGTCACATCTTGGTCAACCATGGTCAACTACACTAGTCAAACTAGGTCAAATTTAGCCCAAACAAGTCTAATAAGTCTCACTAGGCCTAACCAAGCCTATTCTAGCAAGCACACATCAATCCCAAGGCTATACAAGCCAACACATCACGCCATCACATTCATGCAAATATTTATTATATATAAGAGAAAGGAAGCTAGCATGTAAGCTATCTGTGTGTGTGAACAAAGAGGTGTACATGGAAGGGAATAGACTAGCTAAGTTATAAGTAACATGCATCTACATCCTACAATTATCTATATACATCATGGAAATCATTTAGAGAGGGTTACATGGCATAGTGGTTCACATATATGAAATCTAAATTTAACTAGCATTTAATAACAAGGTTAAGGGTTAACATTTACATATTAAAGTTCATTCAACAATGTAAACATGTTAACAATGTACTAGTTTTCTGGAATTGAGGGGTGTGAGTGTAATGTGAAGTGTGTGAGCTGAATGGTGAATACTGGAAGCAGTGAACATTGACATGCTCTGATACATGAGTATCAGAGTGCACAGAACATATGAAAATGAATGCAAGGCATGAAGATTTAGTGAAGAATGCAGTGTTTATGCAATGTATGCAGGGCAATGTGTGAATTTGAAGCCATAGCCATAGCATCATGTCGACCAGTCACTTAAGGATGTTTTAAGTGAATATTTTACTTAAAACAATATTTAAACTCATTCCTTCCAGTAGACCTTAGGTAGCCATAATTTTCTTGAGACAACAAGATAAACTATAAATCAAAACCACTCAGGCCAAAAATGCTAAAAGCATAATCTTCTAGAAACAAAAGTTGAAAGCAAACCCATCTAAATGCTTAACTGATGTTAGAGTGAGTCCGCCCTATCTTTTAACATTAAATGTACCAATCAAAAATTGAGGTTTCAATCTACAGCTGAGTGTTTGGCAGGCAACTTCGCAGGGTACCCAATACTCTGTTTTCCAGATAAATTTTAAGCAACGAAGCGAAACCTTAAATGTTTCATGCATACCCTACAGCAGCAGAAGGGCACTCATGTAATTAAGATCAACAGATTTTAGACAACTTGTTATAAAAAATAAGCAAGTTCTCATCCTACTAGACTAATATTAAGTTCAGAAAATGACCCAAGAAAACCACTCACAAAGATGGTCAGCTCATGGAGAGTTTTTAAATGTCGTCTATCATCAAAAGGAACGCCTAGAATCATTCCAGAACTATGTTGATACATCACTCTCCTGGTACGGATTAACCAATAACAATGCCAAATATTTTTCCAAAACAAAAGGTATTTACTATCATAAGGTAGAGAAACTTACACGAGTCTATCCTTCCAACCTCATTATCAGTAATGTTAAAATATATTCAACAAAAGTACAACATGGGTATGGTAGAAACTTAGAGACAAATGATATAATTGTCACAAGATACACTACTTAAATAACCTGAAAAATAAGATGCTATGGCTTAATTATGAATATAGGATAATAGGACACAGATTTAGTGAAGAATGCAGTGTTTAAATAACATAAATTTAGCCGTTAGTTATGAATTTGAAGTTCAGAAAAATAGGGAAGAACTCTCTGATACTACACGTATCAGACAGATTATAGACACATTGAATTAATCAATAAATACAAGAATTTAGCACAATTTAAAGTTTGGCAATTAATAAAGCATGTGTACACGTGTCTTATGTGTCCTCACGTGTCCAGGAAACATGACACAGGCATGTCCAGAGTGGACACGACTCGTATATCAGAACACGATTCTGACTGAACGTGCCCCCCCCCTCCCGCGATCCCCACTCCACCATCCCCATCCCCTGTACACCACCGGCCCCCCTCTCCCCCCTACACCACCGGCCCCCCTCTGCCCCCTCCCTGCGGCCTCCCCCAACCCCTGGCCCCCTCCGTCCCCTACCCCCGGGGCCTCCATCTGCCGCCCCATCCTCCCCTCCCCCACCCCCCCGCGGCCTCCATCCGCCCCACCCCCTTTCCCCCGCGGTGTCCTACCACAGCCGACGCCGCCCCCCACAGTCGAGCACCGCGCAAGCGCGCGGTGGAGAGAGAGAGAGAGAGAGAGAGAGAGAGAGAGAGAGAGGGGGAGAGGGGATTACCTGGGAGAGAGAGAAGATCCGTCGAGAGAGAGCACCGCGGGAGAGAGAGAGAGAGAGGGAATGAATTTTGGGGGGAATGAAAAATTCCCCCCGTCGTTTCAATTTAAGTCTGGAACCTAACTTTTGCGACCGACTAGCGACGGATATAGTCGGTCGCTAGTACGTCGCTTAATTTTATAGTTACCGACGGGATATCCGTCGCTATGTAGTCGAAATAAATCCCGCCATTTCTCTCAACAATTCCCGCCATATAGTCGACAGTATAGCGACGGAAAATTTTCCGTCGCTATGTTCCAATTATGTTCCCGACTCTTTAGCGACGGATTACCGACCTTTTCTCACCATTAAAAAAATAAAAAAAAAATATTTTTTCTGGTCGTTATACTGTCGGTAATCCGCCGCTAATCGGTCGCTAAAGACGACCGAAAAAATCCGTCGCTAATTATCCGTCGCTAATTGACTGTATTTTGGTAGTGGCCAACTCTCTAGTCAACTCAGTCAAACCTAGACTATGAGGTCAAATCTTGGTCAAGCTTGGTCAAACTAAGTCAATGGGGTCAATTTGGGTCAATGGTCTATCTAGGGTTGACTAAGAGCTATGTAGAAGGTAACTTGGTATTAGCCTATTCATATATAAAACTAACCAAAAATCCCTAATTATAACCATATCATATATCCTAAGGTATAACACAACACACAAAGACACTACTCCTTATCCACTACCATCCTACCTCAATATCCATAGATACTAAGGTATCACACTTAACAACTTATATAATATATCACATATATACATATAACCAAGATCAGTCTATTGTTCCTCATATATTCCTCTATATACAAAATACAACCTCAACAACACAATTATTGATACGCACACTATACATATGTATCCACATATTCTCATTCACACGTATAAATATATACCAACACTCAACCCCTATACTTAGATATCTATAAATCCTATTATACACCCTTCCCTTAGATATAGGCAATATCCTATACCTAGACTAGAAAGGTAATATATTTCCTAGATGTTAGGGTAGGTAATACTCTTCTACCCAATCCATAACATTCCCACAAGTGGCCACACTGCCCAAAGGGGAATGATCCTGTGCTACCCATGCTAGTTGCTGCTATTAAGGCTTAAATCCCAAGCCTCCACTGTCCTGTACAAATTGCCTCTCCTTGACTAAAGCAAGAGTTGTAATGTGGCACAGGAAACCACATCTAAAGACTAAACATCGACCTAGGATTTGTACAATGTGAATACCCAATTTCCCATTGCATTTCCAACCTTCCCTTAAACTCTCTGACCCTGTCCAGGTAGAGGAAATTTCCCTCTGATGCCTACCACTCCATCCTTTCATAACACTCACTCACCCATATATATATATATATATATATATATATTTATATATATATATATATATATATATATATATATATATATATATATATATATATATATTTTTTTTATATATATATATATATATATATATATATATATATATATATATATATATATATATATATATATTTTATATATATATATATATATATATATATATATATATATAAAAAATATATATATATATATATATATATATATATATATATATATATATATATATATATATTTTATATATATATATATATATATAGAGATATTTTATATATATATATATATATATATATATATATATATATATATATATATATATATATATATTTTATATATATATATATATATATATATATATATATATATATACACTCTATATATAGAGATACCATATATATATACACTCTATATATAGAGATACCATATATATAAAACATACTCCACACCTGTTCTAAACTGATACATACTATGATCATACCATATCTGAACAATAAGAGGGATGAACATTGGACAAACAGACATGATACCTTTATGTCCAATTCAAGGACTGAAACAAATATGCAATAAATGGACATGTGAGATGCAGGACAAGATATGTGAATGTAATGGGAAAATGCATCTATGTAGTGAATGATGTGCGGTGAGTGCTGGGTATCTATGTTCTGATACTGCCAAGGAATATATATATATATATATATATATATATATATATATATATATATATATATATATATATATATATATATATATATAGAGATACCATATATATAAAACACACTCCACACCTGTTCTAAACTGATACATACTATGATCATACCATATCTGAACAATAAGAGGGATGAACATTGGACAAACAGACATGATACCTTTATGTCCAATTCAAGGACTGAAACAAATATGCAATAAATGGACATGTGAGATGCAGGACAAGATATGTGAATGTAATGGGAAAATGCATCTATGTAGTGAATGATGTGCGGTGAGTGCTGGGTATCTATGTTCTGATACTGCCAAGGAATGGGGTTTAAAGGGATATGGTCTGATACTTCAAACAAAACCTGAATTTATAGGTGATGTGGCTAATTGGCTTTGGTAGATAGCTAAACACAATGGTTGGGGCAGAACAGAACATTTATGATGCAGATGTAGGGCCAATTGTAGCATGTGCAAGTACCTAACTAGGAATGCAAGGCATGAAGTGGTCTGTGGCAATGATGCAGACATCTTGGCTCTCCTATATGCAGGTGAAGGAATGAAGATAAAGAACAGTGCAGGCCTTGCTTGTGATACAGGCTACGCAATGGATCAATATGCAGTACATTAAAAGTATGTAGGAATATGAACGCAGTGATCCTCTTACACGTTCTGATACATGTTGTATCAGAGTATAGAGAGTAAGGTTGGGTCTGAATGCAAAAGAAAGCAAAGGGGTCGAACAATAGAGTAGCCATTGGTCTGAATTCAAGAACTGAACTGGACTCACCATCCTCAATCTAACCTCTCTAATTAATGACACATATTCAATATAATCTGATATGTATACTTCACAGAAGGTATCAACCGATACTCTAATGAGCCTATAAGCAGACATATCAAAGACAAAACAATTTAAGCGATGGTAGGGCAGATGCAAGGTTGCAGTAAAAGAATTTAAGATGGGCAGAGCAGAAGTTATGCAGTGAACAGTGGAAATGTAGGACCTTGACATGGTTTGAATAAAGGACAGAACCAAAACACAAATCATATGCTAAATAAACTATACTAGAGCCTTACCCCCTCTCACTAGGTTGCATCACAATGATGCCAGGTTGTACACTTATATGGTGTGCTCAAGCCCTCCCAAAACTCAATACTACTCCAAGGTGCACAAGGAGAAAATGTCTGAACCCATATCCACAACTACCTGTACATGCCATAGTCTATCTCTACTGATGCATCCTAACAACGGGACAAGACTCCTAGGATACTTAGTGACACCCATGGTACTAACCTTCATGCCCCATGAATGACACACTTGCACTCACGTACACGTGGCTTTTACTAAGGTCTGAACAATAGATATCTATGGTCAGAACTAAGGGTACATGACACTCATATAGATGAACCTATTGATAAGGGCTGCTACTAACATATTGTACTTCTACAACTATGATCGATTTAATACCCCTAACCCACACCAGGTCTGAAATGAGACTACAAAAGGACTGGATTACATATCCTCCTCGAATTGGGTTGCACAGGCAGTTGAGTCTCTCAACAGCAAATATAGAAACTTGTGGGTCATGCCACAACTCCAATAAGCCATGGTTCGAAGCCCAACTCCCATAGTCGAGGGTCAGTCAGTGCTACAACCCAAAACAGTAGCTAGGGTTTGAAAACTAGGTGTGTCGAGGGAGAACTGGGACTGTGGCAGCAGGACAGTGCAGTAAATAGCGCACAGACACACCCGAGCATCCCCGTGCCCAATTTTACCCACCAAAACACATCGATTTCAACTCAGTCAATTACCATTGTAACCTACATATCATAAGCTATTAGAAATGTAATTTTAACAGAAATTAGAGGACAAAAAGTTCTAAGGGACATTTCGTCGAACACTTGAAATACCCCTCCGATACTCTTGCGATACATACCCCAAATAGACACGAAGTTGAACCAAACTTAACCTAATGCTAGGAGAATCCTAAATGAATGCATCTATGGAAAGAAAATTGAATTTCAATAGGTTTAGAGGCTCTTACCAATTGAGAGTCGGAATCTCAATGAAATTCCTCTTACAAAGCCTTCCCACCAAATCCAATGGCCAAATTGCTCCAAATCCTTGCTAGCTAGCCAATAGAGACCTCCTCTACACAAGGGAAGTGCAATACAATTGGTTTGGTTGAATTTTGAGGTGATTTGATGAAAGGGGGCAAATTTGGGGAAGAACACCAATTTTAGGGTTAGGGTTTGTAATGAAAGGAGGCAAGGGGCTAATGTCATAATCACTTATATAGGCAAGGAAGGACATCTTGTGGCCGGCCAAGGGGTTGTCTAGGGTTAGGGTTTAGTTCAATTGCCTTAAAAGGCCTCTCAAGACATCAATTCAAGCCTTTTAGGTAAAGGCCCAAACTTGATTAGGGTTTTCTAGCCTATTCATAGGTTCTAACATAATATCAAGATATTTTAGAACTTAGCTAACTTATTTAATTCTACTAACTAAGTTTCTAGGGTCATAATCAACATCTAGACTAGGCAATTCTAAGGTTTTACCAAATATAACACTTTTATAATTCATCAATTAAAATAATCAAAAAAATTTACAAATTACCAAAATACCTTTGCTCTAGAATGTGGTGGTGACTGGTTGGAAGGTTGGATGACGAGGGTTTCTTCAATCTCTTGGGGAACGGTGAGTGGAAGCTTTACAAAGGTTTGATGGTGAATGCCCGAGGAAGCAAGAAGTCTGGACTCTACTATATGGAGGAGAGCGTACAGGAGACATAGGACGTAAACACAGTCAGTGATGCATCTACCGAGTTATGGCACATGTGGCTCAGCTATACCAGCGAGAAGAGGATGAGCTACTTGGTGAATATGAAGGTGATTACAGGGCTGAAGTCTATAAAATTGGAGAAGTACATGCACTATTTTGTAGGGAAGCCAAATAAAGTGTCTTTACAAAGTCATCCAAGTTCAAGAAAGTTGACATTGCTCGAGTTGATTCATTCGGATGTCTGTGGTCCTATGAAGATAAAGTCCATTGGTGGTGCTTCTTATTTTGTAACGTTTATTGACAAATGTTCAGGAAGGTTTGGGTCTATTCCTTAAAGACCAAGGATCAAGTGCTGCCCACTTTCAAAGAGTTTCAGGCCTCGTTAAAAGAAATACGGAAAAGAAGCTACGATGTATTCGGTCCGACAATGATGGCAAATACATTGGTCTCTTTGATGCTTATTGTAAAAAGCAAGGGATATGACACCAGAAGACTCCACCAAAAACACCGTAGCTCAACGGCGTAGTGGAGCGCATGAACAGGACACTAATGGAAAGGTATGGTGTTTGCTATCAGAAGCTAACTTACAGGGCAGCTATTGGGGTGAGGCACTTTACACAACTACTTATACTATTAATTTATGCCCTAGTACACCTTTTCAGGGTGATGTGTCTGACAAAGTATGGTACGGCAAATAGCCATCATACAATCACCTACGAGTATTTGTTTGTAAGGCCTTCGTACATGTACCAAAGGATGAGAGATCCAAACTCGAGCAGAAGACGATGCAATGCATCTTTGTTGGCTACAGTCGGGATAAGTTGGGCTATAGATACTACAACCCGTGTGAAGAAAGCTCTACAAAAGCAGGGATGTGGTATTCATTGAGGATAAGACCATGACCAATACACATGATTTTAGGTGCTTTCTGAGTCTAAAATTTTTCCTGAGTTAGAGTCATTTTGCATCGAGCAATATCCAGAGGACATTGCAGAGGAACCAGTTATGGGGGAGCCAATACAAGGAGTTGCTCCCAACCTTGATCATCATCCTGCTGATAGTGGTTAAGGTAACTCTCAGGAGGATGAGCATGTCGGGGAGGTAGTTTCTGAAGGGAAAGAGGCTGTTGGTATACAGCCAGCACCAGGGGTTTCGTTGAGGAAGAGCGACAGAAAGCGTCGACTATCTACGAGATACTCATCGGGTGAGTATGTGCTGCTGACTGACGGGAAAGAGCCTAAAAGTTTGGTTATGGACAAAGAATATAGGCAAGATTGGATAGAGGCTATGTAGAAAAAGATGAGTTCCCTACAGACCAACTCTACTTATGATTCGGTACGGCTGCCAAATGGCAAGAAGGCTTTGAAAAATCGATAGATATTCAGAGTAAAGCCGACAGATGATGCTACTCACCCTCGATACAAAGCGAGGCTGGTAGTTAAAGGCTACATTCAGCGGAAGGGCATAGACTATGATGAGATCTTTTTGTCAGTTGTTAAACAGTCATCTATTTGGGTGGTACTAGCATTGGCAGTCATTTTTGACTTAGAGGTCGAGAAGATAGACGTGAAGGCGATATTCCTCTATGGTGATTGTAGAAGCATAAAAAATAACAAGAAAAGCCCATGCGGCTCAGACAGAAAGAGCCTCATGCGGCTCAAGAATCCGTTAGACATTCATGCGGTTCAAAAGTTCTTTAAAGCCTCATGCGGCTCGGATAGCTCTATGCGGCTCAGGAAGGAGCCACGTGACCCTGAGCAGTTCGCCTCTACAGCTGGCCATAAAGCACTGCCTCATTAAATATCCTGACGACAGCTCTGACAGAAAGGCGAAGTGACAACTCTGACATAAAGCTGAAATGATAGCCCTGACATGATGGCGTGCTCCTAGAGAAAAGAAGAAAATCATTTACAGCTGGCATAATCCGTCAAGTCCAAAGCTTCCTATGCGGCTGCCACTCCTGTGCGGCTGTCACCCCTAGGCAGTTGCTCTCTTCATGCGGTTCCTCTCTTCATGCGGTTGCTCTCTTCATGCAGTTGCCCTCTTCATGCGGCTGCCTCCTTCATGTGGCTGCCCCCCTTCATGCGGCTGCCATCTTCATGCGGCTGCCACCTTCATGCGGCTGCCTCCTTCATACGGCTGCCTCCTTCACGAGGCTGCCATCCTCACATGGCTATCTCCCTCGTACGGCCGCCACCCTCATGCGGCTGCTACCTTCATACGGCTAGGAGTGTAGGGGCCACCCATATGCGGTTCATTTAGTGACCGCATTCATGCGGCTCTGTCAGGATGTCCCACTCACGACAGTTGAGACACGTGGCGGTCCTCATGACAGTTGAGACACGTGGCGATCCTCATGACAGTTGAGACACGTGGCGGTCTTATCCCCTCGGAGTTATGGCTGCTAGTAAATTATAACAATCCAGATTTGTTATAATCATCATAATTACTGAGATCGAATCAGATTTGTTGTAATTAAGCAAATTGAACACGTGGCGGGAGATCCGATCTTGTCATGACAAATTATGAAGATTTATTGCAATCAGCATTAGTTGCCCATACGGATTTGGCGCAATCAAAAATTAACTGCCCAGATGTGATGCAATCAAGATTAATGGTCCAGATTATTGGCCACCGACATTTCAAAGGGCAATCATTGCAAACCCTAATGATCACACTCTACTCCTATAAATAGCAAGGTGCCATTCCCTTGCAAAACACGGGAGAAAAAAAAAGAGCACAGAGGAGCACACAGAGACTCTCCACCCGGCTGGACACACAGAGAGACAAAGGCACGCACAGAGGATTCTTTCCACGCATCCCGAGAGCATTTTTTCATCAGAGCCAAGGCTACGTCCGATCGTCCAAGGAGTAAGACAGAGCTACCGTCGCTTTCCCGAGCCTCTACCGTCACCCCCCAGAATCAATAATAAACAATCGTACTTAGATTGATGTACCTAGGTTTTCGTCCCTAGGCTTTCTTTGTACGAGCAAGTTTGTATTGTGGGTCTAAGTTTAGTCCTCATATATAATTGTTCTGTACTTTTATAATCAATGGCAAATACGATGGCGACTCTGCTGGTGACTGACTTCTCCACGGCTGAGGAGTTGGTGACACAATCGGACGTAGCCAAACTTGGCTCCACTCAACAAATGCTGGTCGTCCGGTTCGACCAGCAAACGTTTGAAGAAATGCTCTCCGACGGGAGCGCTGGTCCGGTCCAGCTGCGAGCCCGTACGAAGAAGGTCCGTAGGGAGTGGAGGCCCAAATCATTCACTCCTCCCCAAGCTCTCGAAGGAGTACTCTCTGTTGCCCAAGACGGCAAAAAAGACCCTCTTGCGGACCCACTTCAGACCATGGAGGACTCTGCTGTCCCCAAGTTTGGCAGAGAAAAACACTACGATGCTGGACTTGTAGGGGCAAAAGGTAACTCTACACGGTCCAGGAAGAAGCCGCATAAGGGCGCTAGCCGCATGAAGATTCATGCGGTCACAAAACCCAGCCGCACACAGAAGGCTGATGCAGCCAGTGCTGCTGGCCGCATTGAGGAGGCTCATGCAGCCACTATGACTCCCAGCCGCATGGAAGAGGCCCACGCGGCAACTACAGCTCCCAGCCGCATTGAAACTGCCAGCCGTATGCGGGCTGTTTATGCGGCCACAAATGCCAGTCGCATGTAGGCAGGCTATGCGGCTAAACATCTCAGCCGCAGGCCATCTGCTTCATGCGCACAGGTTCGGTCTTCGACCGTCTCTCAGGTGATCCTGACTCCAGATGCTCTCATGTGCCAGTCTCTGTGGACTCTTCCTACTATGCACTCTCAGGTGCTAGAAGGAAGAAGTCTCGGGCAGCGCGGGCTCGGTGAGCTCAGTCAGCTGTTCCAACTTCTGACTATCAGGGAGTCCCGCTGACTATTACGCGGGCCCCTGATGGAAAGTTGTATAAAACTATCCGTGTCCAGCCTCCGGCGGCTAACGGACATAATAGTTATCAAGAATCTCCCAACAACGATCAGGGACGAGTACTCTTACTACCCCCATATCAGGGAGCAGGCAGGATGCCAACACACTTGCGTGCTCAGGACTCTAGGCCCACAAAGCGAGTGACTTGCGCAACGTGATTCTTCACAAACGCAAGAAAAGAGACGAAAACTTGGTGTGCAGAGAGTCCTTTCATGGACATCACTATACTGAAGTCATTGTCAACTGCTGCTGCAGCAAGGCGGCCACACAAGAGGACCGGTAATCCGTCTTTGAACGACTGCAACACCCAAGCTCGGAAGACGAGGCGCTTCTTGTCGCCTCCTGCAATTCTGCTCACAAGATCCCTGGCAGCGGGAGAGGGAAGAAAACAAACGTCTCCAACCCGAAAATCTCAACCAAGAAACCCTCTTCTAAGCGGTTGTCTACGACCGATATAGGAGGAGTTTTCCAAGGTACTCGCTCAAAGACGAAATCTACCACACTTGGAGATTCATCGTCCACATCTCTGGAAGGCGCTGGAGCCGGGGGTAGCACTCCTCTAAACATCCACGATAATCCGGTATTCTAAGAAGATCCAGGGGAAACGGTTCCTCCAACAGATGCAGCAGGTTCCGACGTCCCCGAAGATGTCCAAAACTCTCAAGACGAGGCAAGCTCTAAAGCTGGAGGTACCACTCCTTCTGAGTCCGAACCAGAGAAGAACATTCCCACATACCCTGACGACTTCTCTGCACAAGAGTATGAGTCCGAGGGCGCGTCCTCTACCGTTCCTTCCATCTCTCCTCATATAAGGACGGTGTTCATGACAGACAGCAACCAAGATGGTCCCAGTGATCGCCAATGCATCGACACTCTGGAAGCCATACTTCTTACCTTGGTCAAATCCGTTGATGAGATTAAAGCAGCCCTTCCAACTCTGCAAGGAAGAACACTTGGCCAAACAAACGTGGGACCCGCGGTCAATGCGGACTCGAACTCAGCCGCAACAAACCCGGGTGATAATCTTCCTGAAATATCGGCTCCCACCGCTACAGACGAGGCCAGGAAGGCAAGAAGAGAGGTCCAGGAGCTCCGGGCCATGTTCCACGCCCGAGAAAACTGCCAGGACCTCAGGATACGACAACCGTATCCTGTTGCATAGAGAGATGTGCCCTTCCCACCAAGATATAAACTGTTCAACATCAATCCGTATGATGGAAAGACATCTGCAAGCAGGTATATCACCTACTTCGAAGTCATAACCGACCATCTGTCTCATGACAACGCCATTCTCATGCGACTGTTCATTGGAGCGTTGGAAGGGGTCACCTTCGACTGGTACCGCAACTTGCCGGACAACTGCATCCATTCCTTCGCCGGCTTCAAACGCATGTTTCTGGAAAGGTTCTACGAAGTAGGACAAGATGTGACGATGTCCACCCTTATGGACGTTGTCCAGGGAGAAAAGGAGCTGACAAGGAACTATATCGAACGATTTCGTCAAACCGCGATGAAGTTGCCTTCCGGTAACCCCGATTTCTCCTTGATAGAAATTTGCCAAAAGAGGCTGCTTCCCACAATCAGCCTCTGGATGGGCGAAAGTCAGTTTATGGATTGGAAGACTTTCATTATCAGTGCCACTAGCGCAGAAGACAAGTTGAAGAAAGCCCGCCAACTGGGATTACACGTCTCGGAAGGAGAGGATAAGGGCAAACGCCCTAACACTAACAGCAGTAATGGTGGTAACCCCTCCAACAATCGAGACAACAAGGGCAAACAGTCTATGGTGGCCGACACAGCTCCGAAGCCTGAACCGAAGCCAGCAGAGAAGCAGTAGCCTCAGATGACCTATTCCTTCGAAGACGGCTATGTTAAGCCCATCTTGGACATGCTCATACCAGGAGGTCGAATCCAGCTCCCTCCTCCAAGACGTGAACCTCGTCCTGCAGAGATGGAAGGCCCCAAGTACTGCCACTATCATCACTATGTCCACCATACTATACAAGACTGCTACCAACTGAAGCGATACATCCAGCACCTTATCGATTCTAAGGCCTTGGCCATTGATTTCGAAGAGGTGACCGTAGCAGCCAATATGATGTCAGTACAATTCGACAGCTTTCCTCCAACAAAGACTCAAGATAGAGTAGTGCCCGTCCCCAGAGCAAGGATGGAGGTCGCTAACCTTCTACCTTCCCGAGACCAGGCTGCTGGTCTAGTGCCCCTTACCACATCACGAGGGGAGGTCATGTGGGTCCATCCCGACCTGGTACCTGAAGTGACTCAGTCCGCACCACCATCCACCAGCAAGAAGAAGAGTGGGAAAGTCAAATCATGCCGCACAATCTCGGCAGAGGTCGAAGAAGCTACGACTGTCGTCACCCGGTCGGGTGCACAATCCCAACCTACACCGAATAACTTGGCTGAAGATCATCAGCCAGCTACTGTTGATGCTCCAGGACCTTCTCAACCTCCGACGACCGACAAGTCTAGGCCGAAGGAGACTCGCTTTGACAAACTGTTCCGAAGAGAGACGCCTCATGGGCTGGAGAGGCCCTACAACTTTGACATCTTGGCACAATTGGCCAATACACCGGCCAAATTGTCGCTATACGAGCTCCTGAGACTCTCCAAAGATGTTTGCGTCACGCTGAGCGAGGCACTCCAGAATGCCGACGCATATCTGGCTCAGTCCAATCTCACTAGGGAGAATTCGCCTGCAGATCTTCAAGACAGCGCTTGCACAGGTGCAATGCCCAACATTGTCTTCACTTCGCAGGATATGCTTATCAAGACCAACCTGCACGATCGCCCTCTGTATTATACTGGATACAGTGGTGATATCAAGGTGGATCAGATGCACATTGACCCCGGTTCTTCCATAAGCATCATCCCGAAGAGCCTGCTACACCATCTGTACATCCCAATGCATCGTCTGACACCGACAAGTACCACCATTAGCGGTTTCAATTCAGGTAGAAGCTATCCGATCGGAAAGATTTGTCTGAAATACCAAATCGGCGATCTTCAATCAGAAGTGACCTGTTATGTCATAGATGCGGATACTTCCTACAATATTCTCCTGGGACGTCCTTAGATACATGATAACATGATCGTGCCTTCCACACTGTACCAGTGCTTCAAGTACGTTGATAAGCACGGCTTCGTGAGGACAGAATTTGCTGATATTGATCCCTTTAAAGGAGTCGAATCCTACTACTCCGACTCATGCTTGTACGAAAAGTCGAAAAGGCACCTTGTCGAAGAAGATACTCAAGCACCAACTGAGGCAGCAACGGGATCAGAAGAACCTCTAACGATCCACCTCCAAGCCCGCAAACCTGGCAGAACTGTACCCCTTACGGCCACTCTGCGTAAGGATGCAATCAGCCTCTCTTCACATGAGGAGCAGATGATAATCCGACTGCCAAGGTATGGCCAAGCGCCAAGACCCACGACAGAGCCACTAACAATCAGGCTGCCTAGAGTGAGTCAGCAACAAATAGAGGAGCTCAATCCCTCTGTCAAGCCGATGATGATTCGTCTTCCCAGAATGAATCAGCAGCCGAGCACTAAGCTGAGGACTGCTAGCCAGTCAACAACCCCCCGCCCAGCATCAAGTACTAAACTGGGGGTAGCTAGTACGCTAACGACTCTACGTTCTACTCCACTCATGGAGCCCCTGATGATTAAGCTGCCCAAGTCATCCTTCCAATCTATATTGACACATGGGTGGTTGAAGAAGAGCCAGAGCTGGCCGAGTATGTGGCTGTTCACACTGATGTTCTATCCGCAGATGATGTAATCCCACTGGAAAAGATACCTTATTTCATCAATAAAGGGCTATCTTTGAATTACCTCGAGCTTAATAAGTTTTGTACATTGTATGCTATGGAACACGGTATAGGCACCCACATGCACACACAGACGACAAATGTCTACATCGTAAACCAACTTACTCCAGTGGAAGACACTTACTGCATAGTCGAGGGAGCGGATCATCCAATCATCTTTGGACAGAAAAATGATCCACAACCCTTCAAGATAGAAGAAGTTTATCTCGAATCCGACACCGGGAGACTGCCCCTTTATTTGTATAGCTCCCGTTCCATGTACCTCATACAAAAACAGGGGTATGATCTGGAAACTACACCAGGTCTGAACTACGGCACTGGACGGCGGTTACCCTTACAATTGCCGGTCCCGGCTGGGAAACCACGAGATTACTAAAACAAAACCAGATATGGGCTAGGTTATGTTACACCTGCAACGACCCCTGAAAGCTCAGACGAGGAATGCGACTGGCATTCACACTCAACCGGATCACCTACCTCCGATTCGGATGTTAGCATCGGAGACGTGTTCAGGCAAGTCTTGTCCGTCAATATGGCATTTGTCGACGCCTACGAAGAAGATGAAGACATTCCTGAACTTCTTGAGTTAGAGCCATGGGTACAACAGCTAGATGCACAATGAGAGAAGCGGTTCGAACAAAGAGAACCTCCCACCGAGGATGAGGTTGTGCAAGTTGATCTCGGTGATGAGTCCTCTCCAAAGCCCATCTTCGTCAGCAAGAATCTGACAGACGAAGAGCGAGAATCGCTACTGCAACTCGTCAGAGAATACATCGACGTATTTGCCTGGAGCTACGAAGACATGCCAGGACTGAACTCAGAGGTTGCACTTCACAAACATAATATTCGGCCGGACGCAAAACTAGTCAAGCAACAGCAACGAAGGTTCCGTCCCGACATCATGAATGCCATTGAAGCTGAGGTCAATAAATTGATAGCTAGCGGCTTCATCCGCGAGGAACAGTATCCAGACTGGGTAGCCAATATAGTACCAGTCATTAAAAAGAATAGGAAGATTCGAATCTGCATCGACTTCCACAATCTGAACGAGGCATGTCCCAAGGATGAATTTTCTCTCCCTATCAAAGACATCATGCTTGACAACACCTGCGGCTTCGAACGTATGTCATTCATGGACGGTTTCTTGGGGTACAACAAAATCAAGATGTTTCCTGATGACGAAAAGCATACATCATTCCGAACACCAATTGGCACATACTGCTACACAGTCATGCCTTTCGGTTTGAAGAATGCTGGCGCTACCTATCAAAAAGCTATGAGCATCATCTTCAGAGACCACCTATACAAGACAGTGGAATGCTACGTCGACGACATCGCCGTCAAAAGCCACTCTAAGGAAGATCATCTGCATGATCTGAGGACAGTGTTCGACCTGATATGAACGCACAATTTGAAGATGAATCCCACAAAATCCTTCTTGGGCGTATCAAGCGGGAAGTTCTTGGGTTTCATCATTACTTCCCAGGGTATCCACATAGACCCTGAGAAGACGAAGGCAATCATGGAGATGGGTCCCCCAAAAAATCTCTGTGAACTCTGAGGCCTTCAAGGGAGGCTGGCCTACATCAGGAGGTTTATCTCTAACCTCTCCGGGCGATGTCAGCCATTCATCCACCTCATGAAGAAAGGCGTCTCCTTCGTATGGGATAAAGAATGCCAGCGTGCATTCGACAGCATCAAGGAATACCTGACGAACCCTCCAGTCCTGGTGGCCCCGGTCGCTGGAAAACCATTCCTGCTCTATATGCGAGCTATGGAGCATTCTCTCGGTGCTCTACTAGCACAAAACAATGATGCAGACCATGAGCAAGCTATATATTACCTCAGCCGAATGATGATGGGACCGAAGCACCGATACACTGCCGTAGAAAAGGAATGCCTTGCTCTAGTGTTCGCCATTCAGAAGACGCGACACTACGTCACGGGACAAATCATCAATGTCGTATCAAGAGTCAACCCCCTCAGGATCCTCATGACTAAGCCGGGTGCACTCAGCTCTCGCCTCGCTACCTGGGCGATATTACTGTCCCCCTACCATATGATCTTCGTCCCACAGAAAGCAGTTAAAAGTAAAGCTCTGGCAGACTTTTTAGCAGCCCATCCAGGTTCGGAGTTAAACAGAATAGACGAAGAGATTCCAGACGAGGTCGCCAATTCAAATATGTCCTCTCATGATGCCGTATGGCGAATGTTCTTCGACGGCGCTTCCGGAACTGGGCCCAAGGGCAACATCGTCGCTGGAGTCGGAATAGTGCTGATCTTTCCCTCCGAGTTGGTGATCAATCGGGCCTACTCCCTTACGGAGCCCTATTCAAACAATGTGGCCGAGTACAACGCTTTAGTCATTGGCCTCCGACTCGCAAAAGAGCTGGGAGTAGAGTATATGGAAGCATACGGCGATTCGCAGCTAATAGTTAACCAGATTCGGGGCTCATAAGAAGTTCGTCATGAAGACATGATCCCCTATCACCAAATAGCAATGGACATCATCTCATCCTTGGAAGAGTTCTTCATAGAACATGTTCCCAGGCTCCAGAATATTGAAACCGATGCCCTAGCAGGTCTTGCCGCTTCCTTAGCAGTTCTGAATTATGTTTATCATCTAGTTGACATAATAGGTCGTGAATTGGTCTGCCCCAAGAATAATGTTCAATGTGTGGAGAGTTACTCCACTCTGGCTATTGACGAAGCACCAGACTGGAGACAACCATTCATTGACTTCGTAGTCTACGACATCCTGCCAGAGAATCCGCAGGAAGCTACTTCTATCAGAAGACGTTCCCTCAGATTCTTCTACGATACAGAAACAAAAATATTGTATCGACGATCATACGATGGATTACTGCTTCGGTGTCTGTCAAATACAGAAGCCAAAGAAGCTGTACGTGATGCTCATGATGGCGTCTGCGGGGCCTACAAGCCTGGCCCAAAATTGTAAGACCGCCTTCGCCGAATGGGCTATTACTGGCCCACGATGGTTGCAGATGCGATAGACTATACAAAAAAGTGCAAAGCCTGTCAAGTCCATGCAGATTTCATCCACCAACCGACCGAGTTTCTACATCCAACAGTGGCCTCCTAGCCATTCGAGGCATGGGGAATAGACATCATTGGTCCGATCACTCCGTCTTCGTCCCGAGGACATCGCTCATACTCGCAATCGCAGATTACTTCTCCAAATGGGCGGAGGCTATCCCGCTGGCAAAAGTCAAGACTTCAAACGTGATCAGCATCCTCAAGCATCACGTTATCTATCGCTTTGGACTTCCTCGAAGGATCATCCACGACAATGGTCCACAGTTCGCAAGCCACGCCTTCTATTGGTTCTGCGACAAACACCGGATCCAGAATATTGCTTCAACGCTGTACAATCCGGCAGCGAATGGGTTGGCAGAAGCGTTCTATAAAACTATAATCAAGCTGCTCAAGAAGTTCGTGTCTTCCAATAAACGCGGTTGGAAATAGAAGCTTAGCGAATGCTTATGGGCGTACCGTACTACAGTACGGACGGCCACCGGGAACACACCATTCTCTCTGGTATATGGGAGTGAGGTAGTTCTCCTACTGGAGACTCAAATCCCCTCGCTCCGTGTCGCCCTTACATATCGACTGACGACGGATGATAATCACCACCGCCGGTTACAAGAGTTGGACGCTCTAGATGAGAAGCGCCTGTTAGCTCAACAACGAATCGAGCTATACCAAGCACGTATCTCAGGAGCTTTCAACAAGAACGTTAAAATCAGAACATTCCAAGTGGGCGATCTCGTTTTGGCAGTACGAAGGCCGATGGTTATGACTCACAAAACCGCCGGCAAATTCCAGCCAAAGTGGGAAGGCCCATTCATCATCGAGGCTGTATTCTCTAATGAAGCTTATCGCCTTGCGAAACAAAATGGAGACTTGCTCATGTTGCCCATCAACGACAAGTTCCTGAAGAAGTATTATGTCTGAAACGACATCCTCCAAATTTCCCAGGGTGTTGAGTTATGTACCCCGTGACCGCTGAACTCACATTCTGACCCCAGATTTCCCAGGGTGATGAGTTATGTACCCCTTGGGCTTCTTCGCTAAGCCAGTACCAACAATAAAAGTGGTACTCGGGTCAAAATTAACGGGAGGCTTGCTCGCCGTAACATGGTATAGGGCCGCCATGTATAAAATCTCCCCTGGCGCCTCAGTATCAGGAATTGAGAAACTGGTTCGGGAATGAACCGTATCATAATAATTCCATGTCCTGATACCGTCCAGGATGCTACCTTCAAAGCCCAGGCAAGAGCTGGGACTGTCAAAGAATAGTTGGCTATACTCGAACAGGCAAAAGAACCTGCTGGGCAAGTAGGGCTCCAGGTAGACGTTATTGCGATTACGGTATACTAAGTGCGCGGGATGGATATTACGCAACCAAAGAAGCATCTTCTCAGACATGAGGTGAGGAGGTCCGGTTCCATCAATATGTACGCCTCTCACTTCTTCTGCGGTAAAACAAGGAACAGACACAAAAAAGTCGTATCCATCCACTCTCGCCAGCGCCCTCCGACAGGCTGGCATGGTGCTGCACTCCCAGGGATGGTGGTGGAATCAAAAAATGAAAGCATCATCATCCGTGATGCCATCTTCTGCTCCAGGCCTCATCAAAGACCGATAGTGCATTAACAGCCACCCCATGAAATAATGGTATGGCAGCTCTATGTGCTCAAAATCTATCGCCATATTACGGGCGATGACCTTGGATGAGAAGGCGCGAAGGCCGTGGTGTATGCTGTACACCATGGCCGGAAGAAGGGCCAGTCTGACCCCAAAGACCAGCTTTACGGCAGAAAGGATAAAGTGGCGGCTGATCCTCTCAATGGAACCTGTCCCTCCTGAGACCATGCAGTTACGTAGACACACCATTAGAAATCCTGCCAAGAGTGTCTTCTCTGACAGTTGCTGAGTACCATGATAAAAATAACTGAAGGAGTCAGTTCGACTCCCAAATATGTCGCCCGTGGACCTCGATCTCTTGGCAGTCGACGCCATGTTTTGTACCTCCTCTGGGGTTTGAGGATCTCGGGAAGAAACCCAGCCTGAGGCGCCAAGGATAAAAAGGTATGAGACCCAGGACCTGGTATGAGGAATGCTCCCCTCCGAGCTACCATCCTTCTTGATGGCCATCTGGTGACAAGTGCCATGATGACATAACAATTCCCGATATACGACAACAAAGCCCGGGAACTGTCGATCCAGACCCTCGAGCTCTTCGCTCGTAGGGGTGTACACTCCAAAGACTTCTTCCCCCCAGGACAGCTTGGAAATGACGTGCATCTCGTAGAGAGCGAGTCCCAGCTCCCCTCCAGGTGTGAAGAAGGTTCCCGTCCGTCGGTTGTACATCTCTAAGAGAGCCATGAACAATGACTTATTTATGGATAGACCGTGACAGGTGCCCCGAATAGCGTGATAGAGGCCGATCTTACGTAGAGGAATCTCATACCTCCGCAGAATCCACGTGGTCAAGTTGGCCCATGCAGGGATGGAGTTTATCCAGTTCAGCAGTGCTAACCGTCCGACAGGATAAGATCCCTTTCGAGCAAGTTGGTTCAAGAAGGTATCAGCTTGAGAGAATGTGAAGTTGGAATCCGATACATTTATGAAGGTACCCGGGGCCAGTCCCATCACGTACTGACTAACCGGTTCCCTTCCCGCATACGCCGACCCCAAATTCTTGTTGTAATGGATATTACCTACAATGATCCCCGATTTGCTTGGGGTCAAGGAGTCCACCATCTTTGTGTCCAACGGTAACATGTTGAACCATGACAGAGGAAAATGACGCTCCATTGGAGGGATGTGGATCGCCACCCCGTCAAGAGTAAAATCCCAACTCTCGGATATATCCAGCACTCGAGGGTTTTTTTACAGCTAAAGCATCCCCGAAGAGGAATGCCGGCTTCAGGTATTTCCCCTCCAATTTCCCCGAGTTCATCATAGCACAGAGAAAGTAGAAGGGCTGGTTCTTGATAGCATTTAGTCTCTCCAAAGGCTCATTTGGAGGAAGCTGATTCGCCACATATTGGACTAAGTGGTCGAATCGCATCCCCACAGCAGATTGGGCTGAACCTACCAGGGGTTCTCCCGCTGGATTGACTGGCAGATTCACTGAAAAGAACAAAAGAAACAAGTCAGGAGATGGCTAAACAAAAAATCACTTAGGTGTTTTTTTAGGCTTATATGGCTCTGTTGGAACATGGGCTTATGCGGCTCTGTTGGAACATGGGCTTATGCGGCTCTGTTGGAACATGGACTTATGCGGCTCTGTTTGAACATGAGCTTATGCGGCACTAATTAGCGTAAGCTTATGCGGCTCTGTTCGACGTGAGCTTATGCGGTTCTATTTAGCGTGAGCTTATGCGGTTCTGCTTAGCGGAGCATTATGTGGCCCAATTCAGAGGAGCTTATACGGCTCGGTTCAGCACAGCTTCATGCGGCCCAGTCCAGACGAGTTTACGCGATTCTGCTTAGCGGAGCATTATGCGGCCCAATTCGGAGGAGCTTATGCGGCTCGGTTCAGCACAGCATTATGCGGCCCAATTCAGAGGAGCTTATGCGGCTCGGTTCAGCACAGCTTCATGCGGCCCAGTCCAGATAAGCTTATGCGGCCCTGTTTGAAGAGGGTTTCATGCGGTTCGATTCAGAAGGACTTATGCGGCTCTGTTCGAAGGGTCATTATGCGGTTCAGTTGTGAAGTATTTATGTGGCTACTAGACAAACTACCATGCGGCTCGGACATGGGGTATACCCCCATACGGCTCGGACGTGGGACATACATGCGGCCCATATAATTTGAACAGTTCGATGAAGACGAGGGACGCATTAAAGGCTTGTGTATAAAGCATGCAACAGAGCCGTCTTTGTTAGAGTTTCGAAGTATACGATCCGCCTAAACCCTTACCAGCAATGGTGGGGTAAACGTCGGGATGAACTTCAAGCGCCGTTGCTGACGAAGAAGCCACTCCCTTACCCTTCGCCGCGGTCTTGGAAGACTTGGGGGACATTGTTGATTGATGAGCGGAGAAAGAAGACGAAGATAGCAACCTTGGGCAAGAAGAGTTGAAGACAGACAAAAGTAAAGAAGTCTCTCTGACCAAAAATGCTCCTATTTATAGGCAGAAGAAAGGAGGAGGACGCTTCGATCCACGGGCTGCATAAAAACAAAATCGACTCTTCGGTCATCGAGGAAAATCCGGATATTTAAAACCGACCCTTGGGATCCTGCCCCAAAAGGCGGCTTTAAATCCAAAGCAAATCAAGAACAATTAATGAGACGCACACGTGGCAGGAAGTCTATGCGGCCAGATAGTCAATGCGGCTAGGAAGTCCATGCGGCTAGGAAGTCCATGCGGCTAGAACATCTTATGCGGCCAGATGAGTTTACATAGCCATGCTTCTTATTCAAAGTATTTAATTTTGCAAATTAAAAACTTTGAAGGGGGACTTGTAGAAGCATAAAAAATAACAAGAAAAGCCCATGCGGCTCAGACAGAAAGAGCCTCATGCGGCTCAGGAATCCGTTAGACATTCATGCGGTTCAAAAGTTCTTTAAAGCCTCATGCGGCTCGGATAGCTCCATACGGCTCAGGAAGGAGCCACGTGACCCTGAGCAGTTTGCCTCTACAGCTGGCCATAAAGTACTACCTCATTAAATGTCCTGACGGTAGCTCTGACAGAAAGGCAAAGTGACAACTCTGACATAAAGCTGAAATGATAGCCCTGACATGATGGCGTGCTCCTAGGAAAAAGAAGAAAATCTTTTATAGCTGGCATAATCCGCCAAGTCCAAAGCTCCCTATGCGGCTGCCACTCCTATGCGGCTGTCACCCCTATGCGGTTGCTCTCTTCATGCGGTTGCTCTCTTTATGTGGTTGCTCTCTTCATGCGGTTGCCCTCTTCATGCGGCTGCCTCCTTCATGCTGATGTCTCCCTTCATGCAGCTGCCACCTTCATGCGGCCTTCATGCGGCTGCCACCTTCATACGGCTGCCTCTTTCATGCGGCTGCCTCCTTCACGAGGCTTCCATCCTCACACTGCTATCTCCCTCATGCGGCCGCCACCCTGATGCGGCTACTACCTTCATGCAGCTAGGAGTGTGGGGGCCACCCAAATACGGTTCATTTAGAGACCGCATTCATGCAGCTCTGTCAGGATGTCCCACTCACGACAATTGAGACACGTGGTGGTCCTCATGACAGTTGAGACACGTGGCAATCCTTATGATAGTTGAGACACGTGGCGGTCTTATCCCCTCGGAGTTATGGCTGCTAGCAAATCATAACAACCCAGATTTGTTATAATCATCATAATTACTCAGATCGAATCAGATTTGTTGTAATTAAGCAAATTGAACACGTGGCAGAAGATCCGAGCTTGTCATGACAAATTATGAAGATTCATTGCAATCAGCATTAATTGCCCATACGGATTTGGCGTAATCAAAAATTAACTGCCCAGATGTGATGCAATCAAGATTAATGGTCCAGATTATTGGCCGTCGACTTTTCAAAGGGCAATCATTGCAAACCCTAATGATCATACTCTACTCTTATAAATAGCAAGGTGCCATTCCCTTACAAAATATGGAAGAAAAAAAAGAGCACAGAGGAGCACACAGAGACTCTCTCCACCCGGCTGGACACACAGAGAGACAAAGGCACGCACAGAGGATTCTTTCACGTATCCCGAGAGCATTTCTTCAGCAGAGCTAAGGCTACGTCCAATCGTCCAAGGAGTAAGGCAGAGCTGTCGTCGCTTTCCCGATCCTCTACCGTCACCCCCCAGAATCAAAAATAAATAATCGTACTTAGATTTTTGTACCTAGGTTTTCGTCTCTAGGCTTTCTTTGTACGAGCGAGTTTGTATTGTGAGTCTAAGTTCAGTCCTCCTATATAATTTTTCTGTACTTTTACAGTCAATGGCAAACAGTGATCTTGAGGAAAAGTTGTACATGGAGTAGCCAGAGGGATTTTATGAGAAGGGCAAGTCACATTTGGCCTGCAGGTTGAGGAAGAGCTTGTATGGTCTGAAGCAGGCTCCGAGGCAGTGGTATATTAAGTTCGAGTGGTTAATGGAGGAGCATGGTTATGCACGGACGACGTCGGATCACTGTGTATTCGTCAGGTACTTTGTCGAGGATGATTTTTTTATTTTACTGCTCTATGTTGATGATATGCTACTGGTGGGACGGAATGCCACTAGGATAGCGGAGTTGAAGCACCAACTGGGTGTAGCCTTCTTTATGAAGGCTTTGGGCACAGTGAAGACTATTCTTGGGTTGGAGATCAGTCGAAAAAGAGAGTCCAAGTTGTTATACTTATCCCAAAAGAAGTACATTCACCGGGTACTGTAGCATTTTGGGATGGATGGGTCGAAGAAAGTGAGTAGCCCCCTTGCTTCTCACTTTAAGTTCACTGAGGAGCGGTGTCCATCTACCGAGGATAAGAGGAAATATGGAGCGGGTTCATATGCTTCAGCTATGGGGAGCCTTATGTATGCTATGTTCTGTGCAAGACCAGACATCTTTCACGTAGTTGGCACTGTTAGCAGGTATCTTTCCAATCCTGGAAGGGTACATTAGAGTACGGTCAAGTGGATCCTATGATACCTTCAGGGTACTACCTATTGGAGACTTTCTTTTGGTGGTGACGAGTCAAAAGCTGGTTTAGTATACCGATGCTGATATGGCTGGAAATGTAGACACGAGACGATCGACTTCGGGCTATGTGATAATGTTTACTGGTAGAGCGGTATCGTGGCAGTCATGGTTGCAGATGTATGTTGCCTTATCGACAACAAAGGTAGAGTATATTACGGCTACGAAGACTTGCAAGGAGTTGCTATGGATGAAGAAGTTGTCGTAGGAATTATGACTAAAGCAAGAGCAATATTCTTTGCTTTGCGATAGCCAGAGTGTCATTCACCTTATGAAGAACTAGACATTTTATAGTCTGTCCAAGGACATTGAGATTTGGTTTCATTGGATACAGGATGTGGTTGATAAGAAAGACGCGACGCTTGAGAAGGTTCGTACTGAGGACAATGGAACGAACATACTCCCAAAGGTTCTACCAAAGGAAAGTTTGAGTACTATAGGTAGATCGTCGGCATGACGAGTTCCTCCTACCTAATTATGAAGGGAGAGATTTGTTGGTATGGGTGGGATTTCCAACATTTGTGGAGAATACCCCAGAGTGCAACGAGTGCCATCCGTGTGTCGGAGAAGCTCGAGGAGTGCATTGATAACCTATTTTGGAACATATATGGTAAGCAAATATATGATTAGATTTTTCATATTTACTTTGATCATATATTTATGATTAGATCTTTCATATAATTGGACTTCCAATTATGGCAAGCCAATTATGATTGGATTTTTATTAAATATATGATTGATATATATTATAGTTTTCTATATATATTGGCCTTCTATGTATAGATTTCCAATATGGTAACCCTTATTCATGCAAGGGTTTATAAAAGGTTGATGCTTGCAAGTTGGAAAATAACAAACAAAAAAAGAAGAAAAAAAGATAGAAGAAAGAAAAGGTGGCAATAGTGCTTGTGCAACTTTGGAAAGGAGAAAGAAGGATCGGAGGCCGTTTCGGAGAAGGAGATCAATTTTGGGTATTTTTCGTTATCTTCTATCTTCGTGGTTGTAATCTATTTTCTGTCCCAGTGAATTATGGTGATTCGTGTTGGATTGGGAGGAGCTTGTAGAGGGTGTATTCTCTTTATTCTATTAGAGGAGGTTCTTCAGGGTTGGACTCCGATCGTCCCATGATTTTTTTAAGGATTTTTCATGTATAAATATCTGTGTCTACGATTTGTGTTGGCATTTTTGGTTTGTGTATTTTTTTGCCCAGTTCTCTAGCAGGACTTTCTGGTTTGGGGGAACGGTTTTCACACTTCATTCCCAACAGTTTCATGGTCCTCAATCCCAGTAGGCCATATATCAAGGGACCATTGGCAATTTCAAGTTGTCTATATCAATTTCTCTTCCATAGTTCTATAATGGGTTGTAATATGTAAATAATGAACTACTAAGACATTTTCTCCATATTCACCCAAAAATTTGGAAATCCTCACGCTATCAGTTTTGGTTTCTTTTGTCCTCTTGCTATTAGTTAGCATTAATCTTGCGACTGATTCACCAATAAAACATTCAAATTAAAACTAGAAAAAAAATTATCGAAAAAAATTCAACAGAAAACTTAGTCAATTCTTTTGCGGAGCTTTAAAGTGCACCATATAAATTCCCATTTCTATTTTATAAGGACACTGATGATAAGAATGCATTTGCTTCTGGTTTTAAGTGGTTCTGTTTGGCTCAAAGAAAACCAAACATTCCAAGAACCAATGGAACTCACATGGGGTTCCTTTGTTTTGAGAAGAGATATCTATATTATATATTAGGATTCCATCTCAGAACCTTTGTGGTCTACTGTCTGCTCTATATAAAGAGCAAGTCATGTGAGATGATGACTTTTTTTCCTTAATGAGCTCTTCAGCATTTTGCATGTTCGGCATATTTTATAGGAACCACGGATACCTCAGTACTACAAAGTGGCTAGTACCTCATGCTACAATAGTGTGACATACTACCAGAATAAGTCATATTAGTGATGCCAATAAACATCGCTAAAAAAAATTAGCGACGTTTTTTACCGACGAATTTGTGATGTCGCATTATCGATGGTCGCTGACACCAAAATGTCGTTATTTGTTGTTGTAGCGACGTCCCTCGGCGATGAAGTAACATCACTGATTTAGCGACGCGTACCGACATGTCGTCGCTAATCAGAGACATCAAACATGGTTGCAAAACTATTTCGATTTAGGGACAAATAAAGCAACATTTTGCTACGACATTGCTGACATGGCAAGCATTGCCATGTCAGCTACATAGCGATATTGCACGACAGAATAATGACATTTCGCTACGACAATGCTAACGTACAAGAATTTGCAAAGTCAGCAAGGTAGCGACGTATAGCGACATTCAGCGACGACGCAGATACAATTTAGTGACGATCGGATACACATTTAGCGACGTAAAAATCATCGTTGGACGTCGCTGAACCTCGCTAAACTACAAAAAATAGAAAGTAGTTTGTTTTTTATCCTAAATTTGCCGGCATTTATTAAAACACAGTTTATAAAAATTAGATCCGGTGCAACCCTCCATTGAATTTCCTGGGTTCACCGACCCCTTCTATGGAACACTCAACACCGAAAAAGCATATAGAGTGAATACATAAAAATACATAAATTTGTACTACATTAAACAAATAGAATATAATGTCACATAAAATACTATCAAATAAAGATCAAAGAATAGGCTAGCACATCACATCAAGTACAACAATTAAAAACTAAAAGTCTGAAATAAATACATAAGACCCAAGAATAGTCTAACACACAAACAAACAAACAAATAAACACAAACTATCCAATGAAGGACTATAGCTTATCAAAAGTAGGAGCACCACCACGCATCTGGGATAGCATGAACTCATACTGCTCATGTGTAAGCGTCATCGATGACAATGAAAGAGGCAATGTAATCGATGAAGTCGGTGTCGATGTCGGCAGACCAAAAGGATGTGTCTATTCCAATGCGTCAAATCAAGCATTTTATATATCTAAGGCAGATGCCAGTATCATACTGCTATGATCGCATGCATCATGTAGCCTCAAAAGCTGATCATCCATGGCCATATGCATCCCCTACAGCCACGTAATGCTATGATTTGTCCTTTCGTCCATCTCCATGATGGCACGTTCAAGCGTATCTAGTCGTGTATTAAGCATTACATCGTCTATATATGGTTGAGACTGGGGTTGCTCCATAATCCTCTTTAGTATCTCGATACACAGTTTAGCAACCTATCGGGTAATACTATCCTCGACTCGGGCCGACTCTTGTGAGGGTTATAGGGTACGCACACTGATAGAGGGTACCCTTGATGGTTGCATCACAACAAAGGCATCGTAGGATTCTGTACCATAGTATATGCCCCTCTGAAGATAACCAATGGCAGTCATTCAGAGCTCGTCCGCCGACGGAGCTGAAGATGGCTGCGATGAAGTACCAGCCCCCTCTGTAGGTGCACTAGCACTCGCCCGCTCATGTAGCCTAAGATACTAATCCTAGAAAAGTATGCATCTCAATAAGCATACTTTTTACTATCCAATCATTGTAGTTGCTAATGTCTAAGGTACTTATTACTAACTATATGGATATCTATTTGCATAATTTCTAAGTTATATTAACTATTGGTGGAACATAAAGTAATACTTACATAGCTCTGAGTGGCCTTCTCATCGATGAGGTTTTCGCCCTTCCGATGGGTGGCCAGGAAGATGGTCACTATATTGACGTCCTCACCCCTTTGTACATGTTAAAAATATTTTGTTTCTTTTTAATATTAAACAATTTATCCTACTTTCTTTAAAATAATATATATTGAATAAAATACATGCTATACGACAAAAATATTCTGTCATGGGAATCGACCGCCACCACACCACTTTCACATCCTCGTCCTAGCCGCCTTCGCCTTCTCCGAACGATCCTTGTATCGAGCATCATCGAATCTAGCCTCATCGCAGTCCATGGCTCAGATGTGATCCAACTTGAATCGATTTTCTAGAGCGATGACAAGCCTTATGGTCATCGATCGTATCACAGATCAATTTGACAGCAACGACAGGAAACTGCTTCTCGATCTGCTTAGACAGTTGTGGTGGATAGAAATGTGTTCTCTACAAGAAGTAAAATAGTAAATTATATAATATACATAAAAGATAATTGATATTAGAAGAAAATATAATTTAATTACCTTGAAGTGGGTAAACCAGAATGCCTTTCTATCGTCCGGAGCATCGGAGTAGTTGATCCAAGCACCACCATAGTTCTGCCTCAAAAAATACCCCAATACTCTCTGTACCGACGACGGACGATATCTATATACAGATAATTATATTCATAAAAAACTGAATGTATATTTATACATGCGTAAGAAAACTAAAACTAATTAACTTACTTTATAGGTCCATCGGCCCACATCTCCGTCCTCGTCCCTCCGGAGGAGCACATGGAGGATCGCTCTGAAACAAAGAGGGCGAAGGTGCATTCGACGGGGACTGCTCCCCATTCTCCATGGTACCGTCAGTAAGAGGAATGTTGGACGGAGGAGTAGTCTCAGGCCTGGAATTGTTCATCCCAAGAGTACTGCCAATATGAGGTAGAAGTGGTCGATAGACTAGAGTACTCGGAGACGAGGACCCAGTACCACATCTTGAAGGAGAACTTATGGCCCCAGAAATTATGGACAACGTGGCATGTCCTCTAAGTCTACCTCTAGAATGACCGAAGGAGACACATCATCCTATCATACCTGACTTATGGTAAACAAAATAAAAGTTACAAGAAAATAGTTTAAAACAGTACATGTCCTAAAATGAAAAGAAGGAGAAAAATATAATACATAGTCATATGTCTAGATAATAAATCAAAAACATCCAAGTCTAGATAATAAACCAGAAACTGATAAAAACATCCATAAACATCCAAGTTTAGATAATAAACCATAAACATCCAAAAACATCCATGTCTAAATAATCCAGAAAGACAATGATAAGTCTACCGGAGACAAATCCAGACAAAAGTTCTATCATATAACTTTATGCTCTATGATGGGGCAGATATCCATCCCTCAAATACTGTGCATAAGTATGGTGTAGCTGATCATGATCTGGTGCCACTCCCTCAGGAGTTGGGTGAGTGGAACTCCTGACATCGGTCAGTACCGGTGACACTTCCTCCTTAACAGTGGTAGGGACTACTTCTGCCTTAACATTAATCTCTACTTTAGGTGTCACTTCCTCTTTAACAATAGGAGGTACCACTTCCTTCTTAAATGTAGGACGTACCATTTCCTCCTCAGCAGCAATATGTGTCTCTCAAGCTATGTGCTCGGGTCATGGGTGCAATTTGGTAAGAGTGATAAAAATATAGAGAATAGTGGTCTAAGAAATATAAATATATGGAAGGTACATGTCATATATAGTTTCATATTTTACATGACAGATTTTATATTCTATTTTCAATCCTCTTTTGAAAATTTATTTTATTTAATTTTTTTTCCTCTTCTTCCTCTTCCTCCTCTTTTTCACTTTCATCTACTTCGTCTTCCTCTTCGAATATTTCTACCTCTTCTAAATGATTAGACATGTAATGAGGAACTTCCGTCAATTCTACATCTACAATATTTGTTACAAGAGCTAGCTCATCCTCCTGTTAAGCTATTTTGTTAACGTCAAAGGTATTTTTAGCTTTGGTCTTGCATACTGTCCACCATTCCCATAATATACTCCTCTTCATCCAGTTATGAGTGCGACCAAATCTATCATACTGATACCCCTTGTAGGCTTTCAGTAGCACATGGAAAAAATTTGACCTTCTCCATATCGTGTCTTCGGTCCACCTTGGCAGTGGATTGGCCTTCTCCACAATGCCGACACGGAAAGCATTCATGTTCCTCCAGAACGGATGATCCTTCGACAGGAACTGTCGATGAAAATCGAAGAAGCATGGGTCTCCTTCATGTTTCAAACGAAAGCCTTCATAAGGTCCCTGCAATACAGACATGAGAGATGACCATGAGTGCTCCATCCCGATAACACTCGACTTTGCGCTGCAACGGACTCATGACATAAGAGATAATGATATCTCTGTCGCCATGTGTTCCTTATGAGCCCAAAAGAAACACTTGACCTCCAAGTGTCCAATATACTCATAGGTGTTGATAACACTCATGGTACACAATATTGCATTGATACTTTCTTGTATCTTTAGACTTCGTATCTTGGTATCTTGTTACCAACGTACACTCTAGCCCACTCACTCTAGACACACCACACATATTTATAACTGTATATTTTGATACCCTTATATATGTATCTATCTATATAGATTATTAACCCTCACTAGTTTACTCATCCCTTTCACTAGCTCACTCATCCCTAACTCAAACATATACACATACTCACCTCTCACTTGGACACTCTCATACACTTAACTGTATTTTGATCCCCATCTAAAATCTTTCAAGTAGTGGTCTAACGATTTCAAGTCCACGATCTATGATACTTTATTATTAATAGGGTAATTTCTGAGAAATTTCTAAAGATACAAGGAATCTAGATTTAATATGATTCCTAGGATTTATTTTCCATCTAAATTCCCTAAAAATGAATTTATATACTTAATTTTAATTCTAAATTTCCCAATTAGAGAATTCACACACACATACATTACACAACGTATGTATCGTATCCGTGCCTGTGTTTGTGTCAGTATTTATGTTGTGTCAGTGTCTGTGTCAGCGTATGTGTGTCACACATATACACATATTATATAATATGTGCATTTCTTTGTCAGTATTTATGTCATATCAGTGTCTGTCCGTGTCTGTCAACAAAAATGAGATAGGGTTAGGGTTACCTGACTGAAGGGTTGGGGTCGGGGTTGTCACACCCCGGTTCTGCAGAACCGTTAGTCCTCGCTAGCACGTGATGCCGCTCGAACCTAGATTTCGCTCGCACAAGGCGGTTTCCATAATGGCCAATTACAGGCTAAGTGATGGGGTCGTCGCACAGAAATCCCGAAGCAGAATTATTGAATAATGAAAGAAAGACAAGTATTCAATCAAAATCAGAACTTTTATTGATATTAAATATAATATCACAAGGGCATAAAGCCAAGATTACAAATCATTCAAGCTCACTTTCTCTCAAATTACAATCACTCAGCTCTCTTCTTCTTTCACCTCTCAATACAAAGGTTCACGGCCTGCCACTTTCATATGCTTCAGAAGGCGATGTCCATACATTATGTCCCAGTACATGTATAGACTTTAACGTGATCACATGTCTCAAAATGCTAAGGATTTCCATGCCTCAGTGCGTCCAAGCGAGCTCCGCATCGAACAAGCAAGTACCTGTTACCTGTGCATAAAAACCGGTAGGTGGTCAGTACACAATCGTACTGGTAAGTAAGCCCCTCGTCCACCCATACGAAACCAACACGTTCATTTAGTGAGTGCTCTATATAATTTTGGTTTTAATTCTAATCTTGCCTTGGGGTCAGTTATTGCATAATTATAAGCCTACTCATGTTGCAATACCATGGTTGTGCTCCAAGACCTTGTCACCGTACTAAAAACTCAATTGTGCCAATATTGTGGCCGCACCATAAGATCCATTCGTAATCATTGAGGCCTGCCTCGCAATATAATGTATTTTTAGTCAATACTTGCCCTACAGCCTTTTACTATTTGTCTCAAGAAATGGCTTAATCACAGACTCTTATTTCGTCTTCGAAAATGGCTTAATCATAGACTTGTGAACTTAGTGTCCTTTTTACCTATTTTATCTCCGAAAATAGCTTGGTCATAAACTCATGAACTTAGTGTTGATAACTCAATTCACGACATTATGTCTCATACCGAAGTACATGTTTCTATTATAGCCAAATATAAGGCTCAAACATTGTTTTGCATACAATGTGCACATTTCTAGACTTATTTGTACCATATATACACTTCCTTGACTTATTTATGCCGTATATACACCTTTCTTGACTCAATCTAAGGCAAGCCCTCGGATCACCACTAATTTGCCGACTCCACTATATGAAAAGGTCACTAGTATCACAAGCTATCTTGGACAATAGTCGTGCTTAGACGATTGTAGAAGCATTAAAATTTCAGGCGCATCAACTACCCAAGTCAACATGTGCCGAGAATATCATAAAACAGTAAAAGAGTAGCAGCATAAATAGGCTTCTTATTTCATAAAAGTCTGTTACATAAAAGACTCTTTTTACATAGAAGACTCTTTTTACATAAAAGACTCTTTTAACGAAGAAGAAATCAAAAAAAGCCTAAAGCTACGCTTCATCCAGGCGCGTCTCAGCTAGGCGCATCTCTTCGGCGTCTCAATCAGGTGCATCTCTTCAGCGTCTCAGTCTGGCATATGTGCCCTACTTCGACCCAATCAAGTGCTTCGGCTAACGAAGCAGTTATTGAGCATAACAAGAGCAGGCGATCAACCCCACTCTAGCTGGAGGAAGAGCTCTCCAAAGCCCAAGGAAGATGGGAGCACAACAATTTCGATCTGTGGCTCTTCCAGCATAACAAAGACGGGACTCGAACGTCCCGATCTTTGGATGCAATAGGTACCTTCGGCCTACGTCGGGACTCCGCGATCCCGACTTTTGGATGTAACAGTTACCTTCACGAGTGTGTACGAAGACAACTCGACGCATCTTCACCCGGGAGCGTCCTGTCAACGGAATGTACTCGAGCGAAAAAGTTCATCTCCATTCGGGAAGACAGGAGAGAATGAGAAACAAACTCTCTTCTTACTGCTATTTATAGGCCGGGCAGATCAAACCCATGCGCCAAGTGGTGGGCTCTCCAAATTTCGTGTAATGAATTTGCATTCAGGGTGATGAACCTATCCCTTCGAAATCAGCCCAATTAATATGCACAATCAAAACATTGGTAACCCAACAGTCGGACCAATGAAGATACGCCATGCAACAGACGCACCGGTCAGATCCCGCGCATTATACAGATGCGCCCATCAGTACCAAGCACCTCGTAAGGATGCGCCCCATGCGTCCCTATGCGCCTAGTGGAACGCAGAGCAATGTCCACTCAAAAGCTCATCGCCATCAAAAAGCATTAAATGCTAAAGTCTGAGACGACTAAAGCCATGCCTCGATGACAAAGCGGCAGCAACTTTTGCAGAAAATGAAGCATCGCTGACGTCAGCATTATTATTACTCTCCTCTGTCGGTTACAAGCCACATGGCCGACCAACCACTCGCATGCGCCTCCGCAGCCATGTTCCCAAAGATTTGTATGCGCCTCAAACGTCATGCGCCTCTGACTTACTTCTGATCACAGAAGTCAAGTCGTTGTATGTGCCTCCCCAGCCATATGACCAAAACATGCGCCTCAAAAGCCATACGCCCAGACAGGTTCGTGATTCCTAAAGATTAAGAGCTAAATCTCCTCATGCGCCGGATCCCAGGCGCAGCTCATCAGATCCCTCTCCACCAAATTCGAGATCTTTGAGCCGCGAACATACGCCACGTATCCTTCGACTCAGTTCAGTCCACGAAGGGGTGCTAATCACCAAAGATCTCAGCAACCAAAGAATCCTCTCAGTCGCCACGTGTCAGCTCTTTCGCAACACAACAGGAAGGATTCAATCCCCAAATTAGGGTGTATCAACCATGCGTCCCCGCCAGCATCAGCCATGTGGCGTTCCCACGACCAGGCGTATCCGACATATGCGCGTAAGAGCAGCTCAACCTGCTGCTTATAAATAGAGGGATTATTTCCTTCTTCTGCACACATAGGGAGACAAGGACAGAGAACGAGATCATCAGAGTTACAGTGACGCACGTCCACTCATAGATATCGGAAGAGACACTCAACGTCTTCTTCCCCTCCGCAAGCTCCGGCATCCGGAGTGGACCTTCAAAGAATCTAAAATTGTCGTCAGATCGTCAACGAAGTCAATGCATTACCACTCGCTCCATCGACACAAGTACCCAGATAAAAACAAAAGTGTACTCCTAAGACTACGTCTAAGTCCTATATTGTAACTCTGTTCTGTTTATGATTGAAACTCCAATTCAAAGATTTTAATGGCAAACAAGCTGGCGACTCTGCTGGGGACCTCTTTCTCCTCTGATGAGAAAGCTGTGTCGCAATCTGACGACGTGAAGGTGGGCTCCTCCCACAAGACACTAGTCGTACGCCTCGATCAACAGACGTATGAGGAGTTCATCTTTGAAGGTAGAGCAAGTCCTTCGAAGCGGCTGCTGAAGCCGAAGAAGACTCGCCAAGCCTGGGTGCGCAAGATGGAGACCCCTGGCACCATCACTGAAGGGGATACGCCGATGCAGCCTACCCTTCTCGCTAACGCCCTCAGCAGCCAGGATGTGCCCACGGGTGCAGCACATCTCTTGGAAAAACATGGTGCTGACCATATTCCATAACCATCTCCTTCTCAGTCAAAGAAGATTCACCGACGGAGCAGGGGTGCATCTAATGCCCTGTACATGAACTCTGGTGCGCTGCAGAAGGCCTCTATCTTTGACAGACTCACTCGCTGTCATGGCTAGGATAATTTGGACTCTGAGTACTATGCGCCCTAATGGACTGGTATGAAGAAGTCCAAGGCGGCACGTACTATGCGCCTCAAACGTGTTATGCCAACGGCAAACCAGAAGTATGCGCTCACAATCATGCGCCTACTGATGGAAAGCTGTACAAAGTTGACTCGGGTGCTTCTGTGCCAGAAACAAGCTGACCCTCAAAGTCCTTGTCTCACTTGGGCGCATATGCTACATTCGCAACCAAGTCGTGCAAGGCAAATTCTGTTGTCTTGAACCCCCGTACCTACATTGGTTGTGCGTCTGAGGCTGGTTCAAGTCACTATAAATGTTGTTCCCCCACAACTGATCTGGGCGCATCTTATGTGCTGGATCAGGGGGTGCAGCATTCACTTGATCACCCCAGCGCTTGGCCTTGCCATGCGCCTGATGGGGGTGTAAAGGTGGCACTCTCCTCTAAAGATTTGCGTAATGTGATCATTCACAAACGCCGATCAGGAGAGCCGACCGACAAACATAATGCGCCCCTCACAGGGCACACCTGTGCTGTGGTCACCATCAACTATTGTTGCAAGACAATAGTCCCACCACAAAGGCAGTCTGTGTTCCTGTGACTATAATCGTCAACACCCCTCCGACGTCGCCTCGGGAAGGTGTCGATTGAAGAAGAGCCGGAACTAAAGGTTGCTTCTTGCAACATAGTCTCTAACTCCTCATCAATCCGAAAAGCGACTAGCAACTCCTCGACCTCGTCCTCATCCAAGAGCCAGCCGAGGAAGACCAAGGTGACTGTCCCATCCTCAGGAGTGTTTGAAGGCACCCGGGCAAGAAACAAGATTTTGGAAGGAGTAATAGCTGGGGGTAGTCAAGTCCTTGTTGATCCTCCTCCCAAAGACGAAGATATCCTCCAGAGCATAACTGGAGGTAGCCAGGATAAAACTCCAGGAGAAGAGACTCTTCTACAGGAGAGCGAGGCTGAAAGTAAAGCTTCAACCGATCCATCCACTTCCAGTCACGTCATGATAGTATACAAGACAGGAGGTGGTGATACGGAGTCAGATGCTCCGCCAACAGACCTCGTTCAACGTATGGATACTTTGGAGGGGGGACTCAAAACCCTCTCTACCTCCATGCAAACACTGACTCAAGCAGTGTTTGAGAGACGGTCAGCTTTGGCCAGGACACCTTCCACCAATCCTGACCCAGGAGCCAATAGGGAATCAAGTGTGCCCCTCTAACGGACATCTTTGAATATCGATTGCCGCAAAGCACCTCGGGTATCGGAACCTTCGAATGTACAACTCTAGACTGTTCCACCTTCTTCGACTCCCAGCTCCACGAAAGACGTGGTTGAGATGATCAGGGACTTGCGTGAACGCTTCGAGTCAAAGAACAAACAGGAGGAGCGCCAGAAAATGGGGATCTCGCAACCATACCCCTTCGAATGGAACAAAGTGGTCTATCCTCCCAAGTATAAATCACAAACGTTAACACCATACAACAGAAAGGACTCTCCATGCCGTTATCTGACATACTTCCAGTCTCAAATGGGACATCTCCCGAAAGAAGACGCGCTACTCACCAGCCTATTTGTCGGGACATTGAAAGGAGTGGCTTACGACTGGTACTGCAGTCTCCCGGACAACTCCATATCCTCTTTTGATGACTTGATATGCCTATTCCTCGATCGTTTCTACGACGGAGGGAGAGAAGTGACGATGGCGTCCCTTATAGAAATATGTTAGACGGAAAAAGAGACCATTTGAGCATTCATCGAATGTTTTCGACAAGCCTGCTTAAAACTACCCCCGGGTATGCCAGAACATGCACTCCTCTCCTCCTATAGCATGAACATGCTTCCTACGGTTAAGCTCTGGCTCAACTCCACTCCTCCTCCAGACTGGAGCTCATTGATTATTGAGGCCGAAACAGCTGAAAAGAAGGCATGCAATGCTCGCCTTCTGGGAGTCAGTTTCCCTACCTTTGATGATAAGAAAAAATGGCCTACTACCAGCAACCCTGGACATGAGGCGAAGGAAAAGCAGGCATTGACTGTTAATGCTTCTAAAAGCGCACAAGCACCTACTCAAAAGCCACCGCTTGTACCGAAGCCAATGGAGGTCTACTCCTTCAATGACGAAGACACCTTGCAACTTTTCGAGATATTGAAGCAAGGTGATAAGATTAAATTACCGGACCCAAAGCATCCCGACGAGGTTGGGATAGTTGACAACCCAAGGTACTGTCACTACCATCGGTTTGTTGGACATCCAACTCAGGACTGCTACGTCCCCAAGAATTACATCCAGCGCATGATCAATGTGAATGTCATCTCTGTCGATTACGAGGAGAAGACAGTCTCGGCCAACCTGGTGTCGCTCCAATTCGATACCTTGCCGTCAACCATAGCACAAGATGGCATCATCCCCATCCCAAAGGCGACAATGGAGGTGGTCAACCTACCTCCTACCCGTGACAACGCGAGTCGACTCATCTCACTCACCACATCTCGGAAAGAGATCATATGGGTTCACCCAGACCTAGTCTCCGAAGTTACTCAACCGGGGGTACGCTCTGCTCCCAAAACCGAGGACAAGAAGACCAAGTCTTGCCGCATGGTCTCTTCCTCCATGGAAGAGATACTTCCTATACAAACGCGTTCGCAGCAGAACGCCCAACCTGACGAAACTGCCGTCGAGGTGGTGCCTCCCTACACCACCCCTGCTGCCCAGGAAAGGGGTCCATCCAGACTTCCAGCAGCTAATAAACATAAGCACGTAGAGGCCAGCTTCGACAAGCCTTTGCGAAGAGAAAATGCTTTGGGGCTAACCAAGCCCCACAACTTTGACATTCTGGCACAACTTGCCGGTACTCCTGCTCGCTTATCTCTGTTCGAGCTTCTTCCTCTTTCCAAAGATACCTGTGAAGCTCTCTGTGAAGCCTTGAAGGATGCTGAGTCTTTCATCAGTCAGGTTAAGCAGCCTGAGGATCTCCCAATAATATATGCGTACTGCCATTGTGCGGAGGAGGTCATCTCCAACATAACCTTCACCCAAAAAGACATGATGGTCAAGCACAACAGGCCACTGTTGTTTTCCATAAATAAATTCCTTTATTTATTGTGTATCTGGGAAAATTACAACTGTAGGAATCTGATCTAGAAGACGATCACTTTATCCCTTGGACTATGCGAAGAAGAAAAGCTCTCAAAATTTTGACAGTAGATAACTATGTATCTGTACAATGAATGAGAAAAAGAATTCTATTTATAAAGTCAAAAATAATAACTGAAAAGATAACTGTCTTCACAGCCTGTGCTTAGTTGAAAATCACGCAGGATTTAACATACGCAAGGTTGTGAGCAGTTACTGGACGTGGCCTGTAACTGTTGGACACATGGCGATCATGCATGAGTCGTGTGCAAGTTACAGGACACGCAGGCGAGAGATCAGTGGCATGGCTGCCACGTACTCCAATTTGATGAAATCCACGCAGACTTGTTGAAGACGAAATCCACGCAGACTCGGGGTAGAAAGCTTCAAAATCCATGCAAACTTGGGGCAGGAAGCTTCAGAATCCACGCAGATTTGGTGAAGAAAACTTCAGAATCCACGCAGACTTGAGGAAGAAAACTTCAGAATCCACGCAAACTTGAGATGAAGATCTCACAATACACGCAGACTTGAGATAAGACTGCCAGCTGTCTTGATTCAGCGTGCCTCGACTGACATAAAATCTCTGACAGTGATTGCTTTTGTCAGTCGCATTAAATGACAAGAAGCTCTTTTGGTACGCCAACTTGACGAAGGTTGAGTCTTGCTGAAGAAGATTTCGAAAATCACGCAATAGATGGCTGTGATCTCTCGAATTTTGTACATACGTGGCATACGAAGAGACATTCTTCGACTGTTGTGCTGTCAGTCATAATTACTCTCTGACAAATGATGAGCTGTCTCTTCAGCGTGATTTGTAAATATTGTCCTGATCAACTGAGCGTGACTTTTGACTCTGTCCTGATCAACTCAGCGTGACTGTCATTTTTAAAGGCCTACAACTGTATTACACAGGGTATGTGGGTTCTATCAAGGTGAAGCGAATTCAGATTGATCCAGGGTCTTCCCTCAGCATCAATCCGAGGACTCTGCTCTCAACATTGGGAATCCCGATGCACCGTCTGGCGCCTTCCAATACTATAATCATCGGTTTCAATGCCAGCAAAAGTGAACCGTTGGGCAAAATTCAACTGAAATGTCATATCGGTAACCTCCAAACTGAAGTGACTTGCTATGTCGTAGACGGCGATATCAACTACAACCTCCTGCTAGGTCGGCCGTGGCTGCACGAGTACATAGTGGTGCCGTCTACACTCTACCAATCATAAAGAACGTGTCCACTAACAACATCATTCGAATAGAGTTCGTCGACATTGACCCCTTCAAAGGGGTCGAAGCCTACTTCACCGATGCTAGCTTATATAAGTCGCTCGATGAAGGGGAAGCCAATGATGCTGATGACGAAGCAGAAACGACGGCAGAGACGGACATGGAGACAGAGATGATTCCCAATGCTCCTCTAAAAATTCGACTCAAAGGAAGACCGCCTCAAATGCTGCCTCCCATGACAATCAAGTTACCTGCAAAAGCACCGACTTCTCTAGGTAGAACATCCACCGAAGCTTCCTTGAAGATACGGCTCAAAGGAAAACCTCCTCAAATGTCTGCTCCCCTTGTGGCAAAACTATAGGGGAAGGCACCGATTACCGAAGGTGCAGTTGAGGCACCCCTGAAGGTGCGTCTTAGAGGCAAGCCTCCGCAATCTTCAGCCTCGCTCAAGCCGCAAGAGAAGGCCCACATAACCCTCTCAGAGTCTAAGGTCAAGACTATGATGAGTTCTCCCGAGCCAGCTTCAGTGCTCACAGATGAAGAGTTAGGAGAATACATATCTGCTGACATAGATGCACCTTCTCTTGACAATGTAATCCCACGAGACAAAATCTCGTGTTTTATTAATAATAGAGTGTCTTTCAATTATTCTAGTCTTCCACATTGGAATGCCATGTATACACTAGATAACGCTCTACGGTCGTTACAAACACAAATAACGATCGTCAATCATGTAAATCAAGTAGTCATGTCCCAAGGAGTCTGTATTATAGTCCTACCGCAAAACCAGGATGAATAACCCATTATCTTTGGCAAAGTCGAGTGTCATCAAGACCTCCCGCCAATTGAGCCAGAACCGGATACTGGCAGAATACAAGTCTATCGGTACACGAGCAAGGCAAAGTGCTTTATCCAAAAGATGGGCTACGATCTGAAAAGCAATAAGGGCCTGAACTACGACAAAGGCCGACGTCTTCTCCTCCGACTCCCAATGCCTGAGAAAAAGCCGCAAGACTACTATCATCGTACTCAACGGAGGGTGGGCTATGTCACATCGTCTGCAACTCCAGAGAGTTTGAAAGTAGAAGAAGTGGAGCACTCTCATTCATCTGAAGCATCAACTTGGGATTCCGATACCAGTATCGGCCCAATCTTTAGGAAGGTGCTATCAGTCAACATAGCATCTACACAATCTCGAGAAGATGAAGGCGATGACCAAACGCCGGAATTCTTTGTGAAAGAACCTTAGGCTCAAAGCCTAGGAGCGCAGTGGGAGACTCATTTTGAATTACGCAAACTTCCTACCGAAGACGAAGTCGAACAGATCGACCTTGGGGATGGGTCTTCTTCCAAACCTATCTTTATCAACAAGAGACTAAAGGGAAGAGACCAGGAGTCTTTAGTCTAATTAGCCAAAGAATACATCGACGTCTTCGCCTGGAGCTATGAAGATATGCCGGGACTTGATCCCCAGATCGCGATGCATAGACTTAACATCTTACCTGATGCCAAGCCTATAAAGCAGCAACAACGACATTTTCGTCCTTATGTTATGAACGCTCTCGATCAAGAGGTGGACAAACTCCTGAGAAGCGGGTTCATTCGTGAAGAGCAACATCCGGATTGGGTGGCCAATGTCGTCCCTGTCACCAAGAAGAATAGGAAGATACGAGTCTGCATCGACTTCAACGATCTCAATACTGCTTGTCCGAAAGACAAATTCCTGTTTCCAATCACTAACGTGATGATTGACAATACATGTGGCTTCGAACGTATGTCCTTCATGGACGGATACTCGAGATACAACCAGATCAAAATGTTTCCCGATGACGCAAAACACACGACATTCAGGACTCCAAAAGGGGTTTTTTGCTACACGGTAATGCCCTTTGGTTTGAAAAACGCTAGTACGACATACCAACGAGCTATGAGTACCATTTGTCGTCAACATCTACGCAAAACAGTTGAATGCTATGTTGATGATATCGCCATCAAGAGCCGTCTCAAAGGTGATCACTTACAAGACCTAAAGACAGTCTTTGACCTCATGTGAACGCATCAACTCAAGATGAACCCCGCTAAATCCTTCCTTGGGGTTTCTAGCAGAAAGTTCTTGGGCTTCATTATCACGGCAAAAGGCATTCATGTCGACCCCGAGAAGATCAAAGCCATTCTTGACATGAACCCTTCGAAGAACCTCCGAGAACTTCGAGGCCTGCAAGGGCTACTTACATACATCCGAAGGTATATAGCAAACCTTTTCGGAAAATGTCAACCCTTCACCCAGTTCATGAAGAAGGGAGTCTCCTACGTCTGGACAGAAGAATGCCAGAAAGCTTTTGATGATATCAAAGCTTACCTGACGAGCCCGCCAGTCCTGGTGGCACCCGTCGCAGGCAAACCATTTCTCCTCTACGTCCGTGCCATAGATCATTCCCTCGGCGCTTTGTTGGCTCAGAACAATGATGCAGGCTACGAATAAGCTATCTACTACCTTAGTAGAACAATGATCGAGGCAGAACACCGATATAACCCCGTCAAGAAGGAATGTTTGGCTTTGGTGTTCGCCATCCAGAAGACTCACCATTACGTTTTGGGCCAGACAATTAATGTCATCTCCCGAGTCAATCCACTCAGGGTTCTCATGACGAAGCCGGGATCATTGAACTCCCGACTAGCTACATGGGCAATCCTGTTTACAACGTATAACATGGTATTCATCCCACAGAAGGCCGTCAAGGGTCAAGCTCTAGCCGGCTTTTTAGCCGCGCACGCGATCCCAGAGTCCTCCAGACTCTATGAAGACATCCCGGATGAGGTCCAAGAATCAAACGTCGCCGAAGAAAACTCCGTCTGGCGGGTATTTTTTGATGGTGCTTCGAGAACAGGCCCAAAATGCCAAATCATCGCAGGAGTGGGGGTGGTCTTAGTCTCCCCCGATCAGCTGGTCATCCAGCGTGCTTACTCCCTTTCAAAGCCGTGCTCCAACAATGTTGTCGAGTACAACGCTCTCATCATGGGACTCCAGTTGGCGCGACAATTGGGGGTGGATCATCTGAAAGCTTATGGCGACTCAAAACTCGTCGTTAACCAGATTCGAGGGCAGTACGAAGTTCGTCATGAAGATCTGGTTCCTTACCATGAAGTGGTATTGAATATTATCTCAACCTTCACCAAGTTCTTCATGGAACACGTACCTCGGCTACAAAACCTAGAGGCTGATGCTCTGGCTGGCCTCGTAGCTTCATTAGCGGTACCCTTCGGGACTCAACACTATGTCACGGTAGTTGGTCGAGACTTGGTCTGTCCTAAAAACAACCTATGCACACAAATGGCCCATGCCATGCCGACAAGTGCCGGTGTTAATGTCCGAGACTGGAGGTTCCCGTTCATCAACTTCGTTATCTATAAAATTCTCCCAGAAGACCCGAAAGAGGCCGTCTTGGTCAGAAGGCGTTTCCTTCGATTTTATTATGATACGGCTACTAAAATGCTGTACCGACGTTCCTACGATGGACTTCTCCTTCGATGTCTATCCAATGAAGAAGCAGCCAAAACCCTTTGAGAAGCTCATGACGGAACTTGCGGGGCTCATCAAACCGGGCCTAAGTTGTAGGATCGACTGCGATGCATGGGTTACTACTGGCCAACCATAGCAGCCGACGCCGTCGACTATGCTAAAAAAGTGCCATGCTTGCCAGCTTCACGCCGACTTTATCCATACACCATCGGAACCACTACATCCTACGGTCGCCTCTTGGCCCTTCGAAGCTTGGGGCATGGACATTATAGGACCTATCACCCCTCCTTCATCGAGGGGACACCGCTTCATTCTAGCCATCACCGACTACTTTTCCAAATGGGCAGAAGCAGTTCCACAGACGAAAAAGAAAAGCTCTAGGGTGATCAGCTTCATCAAGCATCATGTCATCTACCGTTTCGGGGTACCTCATAGGATTATCCACGACAATGGTCCACAGTTCATCAGCCATGTTTTCAGCAGATTCTGTGACAAAAATTATATTCAGAGCGTGGCGTCAACCGCATATAATCCGATAGCGAACGAATTAGCCGAGGCTTTTAATAAGACTATCGTCAGGCTACTCAAAAAGGTCATGTCATCCAACAAATGCGACTGGGACGAAAAGCTTGACGAATGCCTTTGGGCCTACCGTACAACGGTACGAACTCCGACGGGAAACACACTATTCTCCTTAGTCTACGGGAGAGAAGCGGTACCGCCTCTCGAAATCCAGATACCCTCACTCCGTGTTGCAATCACAAACTAGTTGACGGAGGAAGATAATCAACGTCGCCGTCTGCGAGAATTGGAGGCACTTGACGAAAAATGTCTCCTAGCTCAGCAGCGCATTGAACTCTATCAAGCCGTATATCATAGGCTTTCAACAAAAAGGTCAAGCAGAGGACTTTCCAAGTAGGCGACCTGGTTCTGGCAGTCAGGAGGCCGATGGTGTTGACTCGCAAAACACCAGAAAAGTTTGAGCCCAAATGGGAGGGACCTTTTATCATAGAGACAGTATACTCAAACGCTGCTTACCGCCTCGCCCGACCAAATGGGGACTTGTTCATGATGCCCATCAACGGCAATTTCCTAAAGAAGTACTACTCTTGACATCTTTCAGATATGTACTTCCATCTCTACCTAGTAAGGAAATCAGTGGACCTGATCATCAGAGCTCACATACACCTCCCTTTCACAAAATCTTATGCTTTCGGAACCCAGTTGTTCCGTGGCATTCTATCTCCAGTAGAAGAACAACCACGTCCATATTACCTCTGAGTTGCTCCTCTACACCCTGCAAAGCGGAATCTTACACTACGTAGGATTGTGCTACTTATCATGTTTACCATGTCCACATTACCTCTGAGTAAACATTCCGTACAGACAATCCCCGTATTGTCGTACATCGATCACAGAACTTCTATGTCCATATTACCTCTGAGTAGTTTCGTGTATCCCCCAGAGTCACTCCTACCACGTCCATAACACCTCTGAGTAGGAAGATTCCGTCATTTTGAACCCCATATTTGCCACGTCCATATTACCTCTTAGCAAACATGTCGATCCTCTCAAACTTATTATTTGTACCTAAAAACCAAGGTACGCAAAAGTTAATAGGTCCACACAAATCGCTAGTTCATGACAGTAAGGATGAACACACCAAAAAATTCTTTATTTTGCATTCAAAAGTAAAGGATTACATCCCCAGCAAAGTTGCCAAAAACAAAAACAAAAAATAAAAAATAAAGAGACTACAATCCCTAAGCATCATTGGGATTGGCAGAAAGCTCTTCGATCCGATGCTTCAAGTCTTCAGCCCGAGTCCCCACAGTCGCCAAGACTCGGCGTTCAGCTTCTTGACGCATCACCTCTACAGCCTCAGGAGCAGTATCATTCTCGTACTTAGCGTACAACTCTTGCCGCTGGCAGGTCAGAGAAAGAATATGGCGGGTAAGAGCTGCTCTTTTCTCCTTGGATGCTATGTGCTCAGCCTGGGCTCGCTCAGCATCTAGTAAAAGTTGGGCTCCTGGTTTTCAAGGAGGCGAATCTTGGCAATAACCACCGCTATACTAGCATCCAATACAGCCACAACTCTACCTTCTCCTCCGTGGACTGAGATAGTCTCTCCGTCGCAGCCTCAGCATTGGCCACCTCGCGGTCCCAGATGGCCACCGTGGCCTGATAAGACGACTCGACATCAGCTATCAATTTCTTTTTTTTTACTTCTATCAGAGCAGAAAAGTCATTCCGCCGAATACTCTGAAGTTCGGAAAGATGCTGGTCGAGCTCAGCCACAGACGCCTCCAGAATCTCAGCCATATGATCATGGCCCCGGTGGGAACGTATCAGACCAATGTAAGGGAGCGCCATGGCTTTTGCCGTCGTGAAACTCCCGTTCACATTCAGGACTGTCGATACTCATTTTTTGCAGCATCTTGTAACTGCCTCAACAACAAACTGTACATACTCATCCGTATCAGCCAACACTTGAGGCGTCATAGCAGGAGTTATAGGAGCTGCTGTGATGGACGACGGACCAGAAGAAGATCCACTGACCTCAATCCGCGAGGCTGAAACCTCAACATCAGCGGACCAGAAGAAGATCCACTGACCTCAATCGGCATTTCCTCTGGAGTCGAGCTCGGCAGACGAGTCTCGCCTTTCTCATCAAATCCCTCCATAGGAATGGAGTCTGCCAGTACCTCCTGGACGACAGCCAGCTCAGCTTCCACTGCTGGGTCTGGGGTAGGGTTCGGCAACGGTGTAGCCGACCTCCCTTCATCATGACGAGAAGAGGAATCAAACCTCTCCTCTGTTACAACCACGCCACTTCGACGCAGAAGAACCGGCCTCCGTGTCGGCACGTCTCTTCGGGTGATCAGCCGAGGGCTCTGCCTGAGTACCCTCCGAGGATACGACAGGGGTATCTCGGTAACCAACCTCTGGCGGTCGGTACAATCGAGCCTTCGCCAATATATTCTCAGTCGCCTCTAATTAGGTACCGACAATGAAGCTGGTCTCCCTATCATATCCAGGGGATACGGTGTTCATAGCACAATAAAATTTGACGGCTGAGAAAAGAATCGACGACCGAGGATTCAGAACTGGCATGGTAAAGTGAGCCCCGGGGCATCCGGCATTATAGTAATGCCAAGCTCGGGCCCCGTCCAGCAGACTCCTAGTATACCCCAGGCTAGTACTAGGGTTCTCCAACATCAATTGAGCATAGCCGAATTGACGTGTAAAATGGCTCGACAAATACGGCTCCAGGTAACACTGGTTCCTATTTCGGTACACCAAATGGGACGGCCGGATGCTTTGCAACCAACGAAATCCCCACGGAGGCAGAGTTTTTACGTCTTCACCCGAATCTGCTAAATCTTCGTTAGCCTCGAAGCCTGTAAAGATGGAACCAACTTTGGTGATCTCCCATCCCTGAAGGTAGGACAAAACTTTCCTATAAACAGGAACACCAGTATGCAGCCATTTCCTCTGGTAGTAGCGGCGGAGGAATGCATCTCCGGCCACGTGATCTTCTTCCTGGCCCAGACTCATCACGTTGGGATGGTGCAAAATCAACCACCCCATCAGATAATGAAATGGCAGTTCGGCACGGGGAAAGTTTTCATTCTTACCTCATCCATGAACGACGTTACCCGCGAATTCTCGTAAACCTCGCAGCAGGTTACACACCATCGCGGGGAGTAGAGCCAGACAACGGCCAAAAACTAACTTCACAGCTGGCAAGATGAGGTTCCGGGTCACCCTCTCCACAGAGCCTGACCCGCCTGAAAAGACGTAATCCCGGAGCCAAATCATCAGATAAGCAGCCAACACTGCTTTGGACGACATCCGATGGGTACGGTGCCAGAAACAGCTGTAGGAACGCTCGTCCGACTCCCGGTCCTCGTTTTTGCGGGGATTCTCATATAGTCTGCTCATTTCGGAGAGCACTTCAGTACTGGAGAGAGCTGCAGAGTCATGAACCGAGAAGGATCCTCCTTATCTTGCTCAAAGATATAATCCCTCCAAGCAGTCACATGGGGCTGTGCCCCGCCCTTATCCTTCTTCTGCATATAATAGTGATGACTCGCCACTTCTTTGGAGACAGCCATCATCTTCTCTTCTTTGTCCCCCAGGACTTGGAACTCCTCGTTAGTCGAGAAGTACTCTTCATAGGGTTCTGATCCCGAGGAAGCCTCGACACCTCATACATTTCATGAAGTGCAAGTCCTAGTTCCCCCACCGGAGTGAAAAAGGTCCCAGTCTGGGTATTAAACATCTCCAGGAGCGCAAGGAACATATGCCTCTTGATGTCGACGCCCACCTGGATGGCACGGATAACGACAATCAGCCCAATATCTCTGAGTTTGATTTAAAACTTCGCCAGAACCCAGAGTGTCAGCCTGTCCCACTTTGATACATAATGACACCAACCCTCTACCCGAAATTCATCCTTCAGGTATGACCGCTTCGATGACAGCATACGATTTACGAAAGTCGAAGCACCAAAGGCAAAAGTGTCGGTAGGGACGTCACTATAAATACTCCCAGGACGCAGAGTTCGCCAGGTGAAAGAAGGCCCAGCCTGCGTGGCAGCCAAAGTATCCCTCTGGTTCGAGGTAGCATCGATCCTGATGGTGCCCGCCATCGCTCCCCCCTGAGACGGGGTTAGCTCCCATGTCATCCTCCTCTTAGAAGCAAGATGACAGAAAGCTGTCAAAGGCCATTCACGCTCGAGCTGCTTAATGGACATGTGCACCTCTTTGGCTGTGAAGAACCAATCTTCCTTGATCCTCAACACCTTCGCTTCAGTAGAAGTGAGGCGATCCCCAAACAGGAACTCAGGCTTCAAGAAAGTCATATTATCAGAAATGGCAGATTTCAAATTGCCACGCTCCATCATTTGTTGGAGGAATAAATACTGTTGTTCCCAGATTTGGGTCATTATCTCGGGAGGCTGATACAGCATGATGGCAGCTCGGACAGGATTTATCACCTCCTCGTTATAGTCAACCCCCATCTGACAGAGAGCAGCATCTCGAAGCACTTCATTCAAGAGCGGGACGGTCATCGAAACTGGCGGTCAGGGAAAGATGATAAAGACTCAGATTGTTAAAATAACAAAATATCTGAGTCGTGTTCTCATCAGAAGCGCATACACTGAACCAAGGCTCAGGCGCATCTGAAAAGAAGCTTCAGCGCATCATCAGGACTCGAAGTCCATGCGCATCAGCAAGAAGCTTCAGTGCATCGTCAGGACTCGAAGTCCATATGCATCAGCAAGGAGCTTCAGCGCATCATCAGGACTCGAAGTCCATGCACATCAGCAAGAAGCTTCAGCCCATCATCAGAACTCGAAGTCCATGCGCATCAGCGAGAAGCTTCAGCACATCATCAGGACTCGAAGTCCATGCGCATCAGCAAGAAGCTTCAGCGCATCATCAGGACTCGAAGTCCATGCGCATCAGCGAGAAGCTTCAGCACATCATCAGGACTCGAGGTCCATGTGCGTCGGCGTATGTGAGTTCTAAAATTTTTTTTATGCAAGTACAGAAAGGTACGACAAAGAATGACGAAACCCACCAATCACCACCGGTCGAACGTCGACGGGCGTCCTGGGGACATCATCAACGTCGACCGCCGCAGGCACTTTTCCTTTGCTTCGCCCTCGGCCAGCACCACCGCGAGGAGTTTTGGGAGCCATCTCTTAAAAGAAGTTAGGGTTTTTTTGAAAGAAGAACTCTAAAAAAGAAGGAAGCAAAGAGAGGAAGGACTCTCTCTCTCTCCACCAGACGCCTATTTATAGGCTTGGTCATACGCGTGAACCGATGAAAGCATGACGTCAGCCGCCGTTTGGGATTCTACGAAATGATAACGGCGGATATCCAAAAGATCATCATTAATCTTTTCGTTTATTCCAAAGCGTTATCATTGGTATTTAAAATTGAGAGGAGCATGTGCCTCATCAACAAATGCGCAGAGCAATCATGCGCCCCGAACAGTCATGCGCCCCATTGAAGACACCACCATGCTTCTTATTCAAAGTATTCCAAAACTTCAGAAGGTTTTGAAAACTTTGAAGGGGGTCTTGTAAAAGCATGAAAATTTCAGGCGCATCAACTACCCAAGTCAACATGTGCCGAGAATATCATAAAACAGTAAAAAAGTAGCAGCATAAACGGGCTTCTAATTTCATAGAAGTCTGTTACATAAAAGACTTTTTTTACATAGAAGACTCTTTTTACATAAAAGACTCTTTTTACGAAGAAGAAATCAAAAAAAGCCTAAAGCTACGCTTCATCCAGGCACGTCTCAGCTAGGCGCATCTCTTCGGCATCTCAATCAGGCGCATCTCTTCAGCATCTCAGTCAGGCATATGTGCCCTACTTCGACCCGATCAAGTGCTTCGGCTAATGAAGCAGTTATTGAGCATAACAAGAGCGGACGACCAACCCCACTCTAGCTGAAGGAAGAGCTCTCCAAAGCCCAAGGAAGATGGGAGCACCACAATTCTGATCTATGGCTCTTCCAGCATAACGAAGACGGGACTCGAATGTCCCGATCTTTAGATGCAACAGGCACCTTCGGCCAGCGTCTGGATCCCGCGATCCCGACTTTTGGATATAACAGTCACCTTCACGAGTGTGTACGAAGACAACTCGACGCATCCTCACCCTCGGAAGCGTCCTGTCAATGGAATGTACTCGAATAAAGAAGTTTATCTCCATTCGGAAAGACAGGAGAGAACGAGAAACAAACTCTCTTCTTGTTGCTATTTATAAACCGGACAGATCAAACCCATGCGCCAAGTGGCGGGCTCTCCGAATTTTGTACAATGAATTTGCATTCATAGTGATGAACCTATCCTTTCGAAATCTGCCCAGTCAACATGCACAATCAAAACATTGGGAACCCAACAGTCGGACCAATGAAGATGCGCCATAAAACAGACGCGCCGATCAGAACCCGCGTATCATACAGACGCATCCATCAGTACCAAGCACCTCGTAAGGATGCGTCCCACGCGTCCCTATGCGCCTAGTAGAACGTAGAGCAATGTGCCCACTCAAAAGCTTATCGCCCATCAAAAAGCATTAAATACTGAAGTCTGAGACGACAGCAGCCATGCCTCGATGACAGAGCGACAACAGTTTTTGTAGAAAACGAAGTGCCGCTGACGTCAGTGTCATCATTACTCTTCTCTGTCGGTTACAAGCCACATGGCCGACCAACCATTCGTATGCGCCTCCGCAGCCATGTGCTCAAAGATTTTCATGTACCTCAAAAGCCATGCGTCTCTGACTTACTTCTGATCACAGAAGTCAAGTCGTTGCATGTGCCTCCCCAGCCATGTGACCAAAACATGTGCCTCAAAAGCCATGCGCCCAGACTGGTTCGTGATTTCTAAAGATTATGAGCTAAATCTCTTCATGCGCCGGATCCCAGAAGCAGCTCATCAGATCCCTCTCCACCAAATTTGAGATCTTTGAGCAACGGACATACGCCACATGTCCTTCGACTCAGTTCAGTCCACGAAGGGGTGCTAACCACCCAAGATCTCAGTAACCGAAGAATCCTCTCAGTTGCCACGTGTCAGCTCTTCCGCAGCACCACAGGCACAACAGGAAGGATTTAATCCCCAAATCAGGGCGCATCAACCATGCGCCCCTGCCAACATCAGCCACGTAGCGTTCCCACGACCAGGCGCATCCAACATATGCGCGCATGAGCAGCTCAACCTGCTGCTTATAAATAGAGGGATCATTTCTTTCTTTTACACACACAGGGAGACAAGGACAGAGAACGAGATCATCAGAGTTACATAGATGCACATCCACTCATAGAGATCGGAAGAGACACTCAACGTCTTCTTTCCCTCTGCAAGCTCTGGCATCCATAGCAATCCAGACCTTCAGAGAATCTAAAATCGTCGTCAGATCGTCAATGGAGTCAACGCATTACCACTCGCTCCATCGACACAAGTACCCAGATAAAAACAAAAGTGTACTCCTCGGACTATGTCTAAGTCCTACATTGTAACACTGTTATGTTTATGATTGAAATTCTAATTCAAAGATTTTAATGGAAAACAACGATGACCCTTTCAGTGCAGGTAGCGAGCCCAGCTGAAAGTTCTTAAATAACCCATCTGAGTGTTGTATGCCAACGCGGCTTTGTTTTTGCTCCTTCCAGGCCAAAGTCATCACCGTCTCTGGGTTGCCGATCGCGGAGCTGTTTCTTGTGCATAAGTTATCCAATGACCATGCAAGACTCAACTCAACTAACCGTCTTGCATAATCATTACTTATTCAATGGGTTTTCATACTTTTCTTTTCCTTCCGTAGCACCCACTGTTTCAAGATCTACCCCAGCGAGCTCCTATTGTTTCTGGTAGTGCTTTGATGTATGCCCATTATTCAGGGAGCCTTGGTGTGCTACAGTTCTGAGTACTTTTTCTATTAATGTTACCAAACCTTTGACTCAACTCAGGAATGACTACTTGTTAGCCTCCTGTATATTCAACTTGAACCAACTGTGTTCTATATCGTGCCACCAATCAAGTCATACTCTATATGACAAGCCTTTGAAATTATAGAAATATAGCAATGAACTCGTAGGGTTGTATCACCAAGTCAAGCAAATTGATAATCTTTTTGTCAACGTCAGAACGCTACTTTTGCCCAAGTCGTAGGATCGAAAGATCAAGTGCCAATTTGAAAATCCAACATGATGTGTTTATCTAAGCATTTAACTTTCCATATTTTCTATGTTCCATACAATCTAACTCAGAGTGGGATTATTCCCTTAGCTATGTGGGTACATCTCTTTTATTAGCAAATCTACTCAGTGCATTCAAAACATCCAGTTTATTAGTGTGAAGTCTAAGCAGAAGCAAGTTCACCAAGCCACCCACCTGAGCGAGGAGTTGCCTCGACCAAACTTCAAGCAAGCCGTTGCAAAGCCAAGTCTAAACGCAGTTGCGTTTCAATTTCTTCGGTTGAATTGAGCAGGACAGGGCACTACATAATACACCACTCAGAAAAAATTTCGTCCTCAAAACTTACTGAGTACACACTCATTGACTTATATCACTTATACTCGACCTACATTCAATTGGCTTACATCAAAATCACTCGAACACGCTTCCTATATATTTTATCCATCAGAGTTGTGCTCTGTGCCTTAGTCAATTTCATCGAACAACTAATATAATTTAAATCAATCTGATCCAAATCTACAACTTTACCATTAATTCATCCATCTGAGTTCAGACTATGTTCGTGCGGACTGTACTACTCAAATATGGGGTAACTTATACTCATCGCACACACGGGCAACTTAACTATAGGGCGAACCCACCCGAGTGATATCTTCCATCACTCCGAAAACATAACCTAGTCAATCACTCAAAATCTTTTAGTCAAAATCCAATATCACCCTTCCTTAACCAATCTTCGAAGCCTGACTTGCATCAATGCCTCAATCAATATTTTTAGTATCCATTTTCAAGTACTTCGCCTACCGATTTTACTATCTTTCGAATTCATTCATTTTGATTCGCTACAATTAATACACAATGGTTCTTTCAATCACTCTCTTATGACATCAACACAATCATCCCGAGTATTGAGCCTAACCAAATTTGACTTGTTCACTCGAACCCGATCAATCAACATTCAAGTTCATTTCAAATCCAACGATCATACTACCATCAATATTTTCTTTGAACGATTTCAAAATCCTCAATACCTTTCTGTTCCTTTAGTCTTACTTGAATTCAACGTATCACTTAGTTTGATTGTACATATATATAAGGCGTTCCCAAAATATATATATTTCAGCCAAGCCTCGTGATAGAGAATTCGCAATTACCACTCAGTTAGATCGTATACATATTTAAGGCGTCCTCGAAATATATGTATTTTAGCCAAGCCTCGTGCGTGGTGTCTCTATATAATTGAATCATTCTATCCACCAATATTAATATCCAATATTATCAATCCTCAAGATTTCTCAAGAACACTTCTAACTAGCTAACCCAGCTCTATCATCTACCCAGGCAACTCTTACTAGGGTCGATCGCACAATTTCTATCTCTATGCACAGGGACGTCTGCTTAACCTCTAGGCTTCTTCACTAGGCTAAAGTCAAATTTGGTGTTGGGATCACCATTCCCAAACAAAACTATCATAATACTTACCCCTAATTCTAAGGTCAAACCATAGTCGATAGTATAGAGTTTTCTACCTAAGCTCGCATCACTTTGATTTCTAAACTTCGAGCATAGATTCCTCATATTTGCATTCGCAATGTTCAGTACAAAGGGTATGAGTCATTCAACAAGGCCATTCTTGGGTTAATTCATTCTACGATTATCCTCACACTATGGTTCCATAATACAACCGCACAACTCTCCAAATTGTAAGTCCTCAATTCGTTCGTTAGACCTATCTATCTAAACTCGTATTCCTCGACTACAAAATCACAAGTCATACTCATTAATCTCAACTTTTCAAGTTGTATAATATCAATCATAACTTATCTCATGTTTCAATCCTACTAGTACTCAAGTCATGCATTCATTTCATCGTAAAATCCCTAGATCGCATACAATAAATTTTTGAGTCATAACAATCCTTATATCATTGATCATCAAATTCATCTATATTTTGCTTCTTATAGTCTGAATATCATCTATTCACGCAAACTTCAAGTTTATCTTATCAAGTCATCCAAATATATTTTTTTTATCAAAATCCCAAGGTATAGAATCTATCTGAACAATAACATTGTACACAATCATCATTCCCCGAACCAGAGTACCCCCGAGGTATCGCACATCGATCTTTGATATTCCTAAATACCATCAATTATATACATAACCTGACGATCTTCTATTTGCAACGAACTTTGACTCGTACAACTAATACTGTCATCCGAACTGGATACACAATAATCTCCTCGACATTCAAGATCAAATCCGATTTAGCTATCCCTCAAACTAGTTACATGATCAATTCGTTCCAAGCCTAAAATCACATTTGTTATCATCTATCTTAGCCATAGAGTAAATTTCTACTTTGATCCCCAGCATCATTCTCATATCTTCAAATAAGTTTTCATACACGCTATCCTCCAATCGTGCTATCTTTTCTTAGTCAAAATTTGAATTTTCAATTAGGTTCAGTTCTATATCAACATTTTCGTACACGCTCCATATCGATTTCCACGACAGAGTCATCCATTTATTACACCTTAAACTTTTACTTGGTTTGATCAATTTACTCTATCATTTTGTAATTCATACTCAACACAATCCTAATCCGACATGCATTGCTTCTCATTCGTTAGAATCAAACCCATACTAGCTATCTAAAGTTACGATTAACTTTGAAACGTTGTTTCTACGGCTTTGCGCAACTCATCGCTTGTTGATATAATCATTAGTACCCCTATCCTCAGTCGATCATCATCCACAAGGCTATCACATACACTACTCAGGGATGAAGTTACTCAATACATCCTCGAAATGATTATTCGAATCACGATCGATCACTTTAAATCTCCATTCGAACTAATCCTCAAATTTAAGCATGTTCAGTTTATATCACATCAATGATATCGTTGTTCGATAGCATCTCTATCGCTAACTACCCAACATCTTATGAATCGAGTCATATACATTTCCAACAAAAAATATTTTGATCTAGTATATAACTCGCTAACGTCGATGCAAATCTTGGTGTATATTGCCTAGCTCAACTCAGTCAACCGTGCCTTATGTAAAACCATCTTTGTTCAACAAAAATTTTACTTTGTAAAGTTTTTACAAAATATATAGACTTATGTATGGAACATCCCACAGAACGTTGAGAGAGAGCACACCAACAACATCAATTTCGAAAGCAACAACATTAGAGTTCAAAAAATTTTAGTAGAAAGTCCAAGGACGTAAAGCCGTGCTCTGATACCAATATGTCACACCCCGGTTCCATAGAACCGTTCGTCCTCGCTAGGATGTGATATCGTGCGATCCTATGTTGATCTCGTGCAAGGCGGGTTCATAGTGGCCGATTATAGGCTAGACGATGGGTCATCGCACAAACGTTCCAAAGCACGAGTAATGAATAATGAAAGAAACACAAGTATGCAAACAAAATTTAAACTTTTATTGATATTGAATATAAGATCACAAGGGCGCAAAACCAAGATTACAAATCCTCAAGCTCATTTTCTTTCGGATTACAATCACTCAGCTCTCTCCCTCTTTCACCTCTCAATACAGAAGTTCACGGCCTGCCACTTGCATATGCTTCAGAAGATGATGTCCATACATTATGTCTCATATATATAAAGACTTAAACTTTATCGCATGTCTCGAAATGCTAAGGATCTCTATGCCTCGGCACATCCAAGTGAGCTCCGTATCAGACAAGCAAGTACCTGTTACCTGCGCATAAAAATTGGTGGATGGTCAATACACAACCGTACTGGTGAGTGAGCCCCTCGTCCACCCATACGAAACCAACAAGTTCATTTAGTGAGTGCTCTATATAATTTTGGTTATGTTTCTAATCTTGTCTTGGGATCAATTCATTGCATAATTATAAGCCTACTCGTGTTGCAAAATCGTGGTTGTGCTCCAAGACCTTGTCACCGTACTACAAACTCAATTATACCAACATCATGGTCGTGCCATAAGATCCATTCGTGTATCATCATCGAGGCTGTGCCTCGTAATATAATGTATTTTTACTTAATACTTGCCTTGCATCCTTTTCCATATTTCATCTCCAAAAATGGCTTAATCATAGACTCTTATTTCGTCTCCGGAAATGGATTAATCATATACTTGTGAACTTATTATCCTTTTACCCATTTCATCTCCGAAAATGGCTTGGTCATAAACTCGTGAACTTACTGTTGATGACTCAATTCACGACATTATGTCTCGTACCAAAGTACATGTTTCTATTATAGCCAAATCTTAAGCTCAAACATTGTGTTACATACTGTGTGCACATTTCTGGACTTATTTATACCATATATACACTGTCACGACCTGCACCCACTGTGAGGGTATGAGTACGTAACAGCGCCCAGCCTACGCCGTAGAATCGACGGTAGAGCGTTGTTCTAAGTCTCTAACTAACCATCAACTCATGCAGTATATAATGTACTCATCATGATCCTAACTCCAAGCGGAGGACAAGTATAACATATGATGTAACTCAATCACAGTCTAAGCACAATAAGATAACACAGAGAATATAACTATAAATTAAAATAATGTCTCATCTACTAAAATAATATCAAAATCTCAAAACAATCTCAAATACAACTCAAGTCTCAAATCAAAACAACAAGTCTAAATAAGAACTAATGCAAGTCTAAAACTATATCCCGATCACTGCTGAGTATCGGGACCAAAGGTAGCAACTCCTTCACCATGTCCACAGCATGTAGGGCAAGTGTCATCAGGGCATACATCTGTAATATTTTCAACAGGTCCAGTCAGGACAGGAACGAGCATAACTCATCTAGAAAACCCAAATAAATGACAGAGAACTATAAAGCAGTTATAGACAGTTTTATTGATGAACATGGTAGTTTATATTCAGGTGATGATATAAAAAAATAGTTAAGATACAAGGAAAGTAAGGTAACTAAAACAAGAGAAGAATCATGGCAATGAAGACTGTAAAATAAGATTCTAGCTGAACAAGAGTAACATGATAAGTCCAGACAGTAATTGTAAGACAAGTGTAAATCCAATGTAAACCCAGAACGAGACGAATCTAATACAAGATGAATCCAGTACAAGATGATTCTAGTCAGTGATCAAGAATCCAGGTGAGACCAGCTATATTCTAACATGTGTTTTAAAATACCGAGATCGACATGTAAACGGCTGTAGGTATTAGGCACATCACTCACTGATCAGGCGAGGGATGGCTATGCTTCTAGTAGATTCTAGTTTGGAGATTCAAGATTTGGGGTATGTCTACATATCTTACTCAATATTTCCCCGCCCCATAATATAAGTGAATCCAGAATTCGACACGAGAATTGAGATGAGTCCAGCCAAACATGATGATACCAGCAATGATTCCAGAATGATTCCAGTAATAGAGGCCAGACAAGATGGTATGTGTGTCGCATACATGAATCCAGAAATATCGGTATGCGTTATAACAGAGAATCACATAGAACTAACTAGAACTGAAGTACAGTAATTGATAAGTAAATGAGAGAGCTATCAGAGAATGTACTCGCCTGACACTCTGAAAAGAGTAGTATAATATCAGATGTCTGCACCGGAGTCACAATGTCCTAAATAGAGCAGTATGGGTTATGACATGTCCAGAATGGTAAATTAGAACATTATAATGCAATCTACATAATTTCTAGGTTAATCTAGGTCAAAATCAAACTTTGGTCGACCCTGGTCAAATACACTAGTCAACTAGGTCAATCATAGTCCAGTCAAGTCTCACTAGGCCTAACCAAGTCTAGACTAACATACAACCATAAACACAAGGCTAACCAAGCATTACACATACTAGTATAGATAGAGTGTACAGACATGGAGACATGTCCCACGTGTCCAGGGGAGGGATTTCGTGTCCAGAAAACCGGACACGAGGTGTCCAAATATGCAAAATGCAAATTGTCAGGAACTGGCAGTGAAGACTGCCTCGTGCAACCATGTCGTGTCCGTTTGGGCACGACTCAGCGCTCGAGACGGGTCATGCTCGTGAACATAGGTTCGCCAATGATAGGGTTACACGTTCGAGTGTCTGCAACATGTCCACGACACGCGTAGACTCGATACGGACACTGTATCAGTACATATTTTTCGCCTGAACCAGTGTAGGCAAAAATGCGTGCACGTGTCATAGCATGTCCGACACAACACGAACAACTCTGGGACTTGAGGGCTGACTTGTCAGTCGTGGCCCCCATGTCCATGCCAAGTGCCATACAGCCACGTGGCCTGTGCTGCGAGAAAATACCCCCGAGCAGCAGGGTACGCGTGCGGCTGCTCGTGCAACGTATTTGTGTCCATTTTTGACACAGACACGACATAAAAATTGACTCAGTCCACATGAAATCCAAAGCACATGCATAGGGCTACAAATTTTTTTCAATTAGTTTTTGAAATTACAATGACTTAATCCATTCAAGCATTTCATCAAACATATTAACATAAACACTGATACGTGTCTGATACGGACACGAAACCAAGTCTAAATCCTACCAAACTTGAGGGACAGCTAGGGTTGACCTAAATGAATGCAACCATGGAAGAAAATTGGGAATTGAATGGCTTTTGATGGGTTTTACCTGTTGAGGGTGAAACCACAATGAAGAGTGCTTTGAATGAGAGCCTCTTCACAACTTACAATAATTCCAAGCCTCCAAATCCTTGCTAGCTAGTCTCCAACAGCATCTACACCAAGAATGAAGTCCAATGCAATTGGTTTGGTCTAATTTGGTGGAGAAATGAAGAAATGGTGAAGGTTTGGGGAAGAACAAAGTTAGGGTTCTTTGTAGAGATGAAAAATAGGCAAGAATTTTAGGAGATGTGATTAAATAAGAAAAGAAGGCTATGATGGTTGTTGTAAAGGCTAGGGTTAGGGTTTTAGATGAGTGGCTAAGATTTTTCCACCAATTACTAGCTCATCTAAGGACTCACATTGAAAGTTGGTTCTCTACACAAATATCTAACTAAAATATCTACTCATAAATATCTAGATATTATCTAACTTAGCCAATAAGTCTCTAACCCTCTAACTAAGCCTCCATGAACATCATTAGCATCTTGGTTACGTCAAAACTTGCTTAGTCACTAATAAAATAATTAGTACTATAATAATCAACCAAAATTTATTTTCATCAAATAAGTCAAAAATGACCAAAATACGCCTATGCTAAAAAGTCACAAATAATCATCCTAATTACATGGCTAGGCCTCCTTGGCCATGGTTAGTCTCTAGGTCATGTAGTCTCTAGGGTTTCACTAGCAGCACATCAAAATTACAAGTCATAACTTAAAACAGTTTTAAATTGATTAAAAATTACCAAAATTCATAATGTGATATAAATATCAACAAATAAATGATTATAATTACAAAAGTTCAAAATTACCCTCATTTGGAAAATTGGGTGTTACATATACTTCTTGACTTATTTATGCCGTTCATGCACTTTTCTTGACTCAATCTATGGTATGCCCGCAGATCGCCTCTAATATGCCGACTCTACTATATGAAAGGGTCACTAGTATCACAAGCTATCTTAGACAATAGTCGGGCTTAGACGGCAACCCTTTCAGTACAGGTAGCGAGCCCTGCTGAAATTTCCTGAATAACCCATCTGAGTGTTGTATGCCAACACGACTATTTTTTTGCTTCTCCCAGGCCGAAGTCGTCACCGTCTATGGGTTACCGATCGAGGAGCTATTCCTTGTGCACAAGTTGTCCAATGCACATGTAAGACTCAACTCAACTAACCCTCCTGCATTGTCATTACTTATTCAAAGTATTTTTATACTTTTCTTTCCTTTCTGCAGCACCCAATGTTTCAGGATCTGCTCCAGTGAGCTCCCATTGTTTCAAGGAGTGCTTTGATGTATACCTATCATAACCCACACACGGTATAGGGGCACGAGTGCGTAACAGCGTCCAGCCTATGCCACAGAATCGGTGATAGAACGTTGTTCTAGGTCTCTAACTAAACAACTCACGCAAACATATATAATATACCTGTCACAATCTTAACTCTGAATGGAGGACAAGTATAAGATATAATAATACTCAATCACAATCTAAGCACAATAAGATAACACAGAAATCTAACAATTATATTAAACTCAAAATAACAACAACTTAAATAAACTTCTAAAATAACAACATCTTAATAATCTCAAATACAACTCAAACTCCACTTATTACAAAACAAGTTCTAAAGGAGAAACTAAACCATAAACTAGCACTCTACTCCAAGCTCTACTGTTCCTCTAGGCTAGCTGTGAATCTTCATATTACCTGTAATATTTTCAACATGTCCAATCAGGACAGGAACGAGCACAATATATCTCACGTAGTTCATATCATGGCAGGAAATGTAAAGCATGCAAAAGAGTAAAATACATGAACTGTAAGAAGATGTACATGAAAATAAGAGAGATACTTGTAAACTGGAAATATAAACATGATAAGTAAGAACTGTAAGTGACTAGTGATTCAGAGCATAAGATGGTTATGTAAACGGCACGATGTTGCACATGAGTAATCTACAGAGGTTGCACATGAGTAACTACAAGATTGATCACATAACCACTTCTACTCTCCCGTCCCCAATCAATACACAAGGATCTAGTCAAGTTATGTTATTGCACACGAAGTATAGTTTGTACACGAAGATCATCTGAGCACATGAGAGTACACAATTTTATACAATTTGTATACGAATAACACGAATACAAGGAGTACACGATGCCCATGATAAAGTATAAGAACACGAAATACTCGATGTATCCGCTAAAGGGATAACATCGCATAAAAAGATCCATATAGTACCAATCCGTGATAACAAGTGTCAACATCAAGTAAAGTAGTACAGAGCAAGAATATAGATCCTAACAAGTACGAAACGATCAAAGAATGTACTCGCCTGATACCCTGAGCAGCTGATATGAAAAGATGGCCAACTGGAGTCACAGAGTCCTAGTTAGAGCAACACAGGTTATAAAGAGTTCAATTTATATGGTAATTGAAATTATAATACAATCTACATTAGTCTAAGTCAATCTAGGTCAAAGTCAACTCTTGGTCAACTCTGGTCAACAATCTAGTCAAACTAGGGCAACTAGTCTAATGTGGTCAAACTAGCTAGGGTTTGGTCAACAATGGTCAAACTAGTCTAGGTTGGTCAATTCTAGGTCTAAACAAGTCTACGACCAAAACAATCAAGTATACTAGTACCATTGCTATCTAACACACAGCCTAAATCAAGGCACATAGCTAAACCATATAGCTAACAAGACACACAAACTTAGTTATATAATATATGTTACATATATATCACATATATCCTTACCCATATAGTACCACCCTAACGCATATATATAGATATCATATATCAAGTATATACATATCCTCACTATGGACCATAACCTATATCTATATTCTCTCATAATATATATAGATACTATTTAACCCAAAAATATATATACCTATCTATATAACCCTTCCACAATCTAACATCACTTAAACTCAAACACTTAGATACTAACCCACTAACACTAGGATACCATATCAACCTTGGTTATATGATAAACTAATCATTTACCTTAAAGGTAAAGGTAATTTATATTTACCTTAAGATACTATCTTGGTATTATGAGATACCAAGATACCCCTCAAATGTCTAATTAACTATCTAATGTACTAACATAACATCTTAACTAATATTTAATATATAACCTATAGAGACTAACTTGCTAACATACCAATATCTAGAACTAACATAACCTACTAACATATCAATATCTAACATACTAGATATCTAACATCAAACTATCTAACAATATATCAAATATCTAACAAAATACTAACCTCTACTATCTAACTAACACTCATACTAACAAATATAACATATACTAACATATAACAAACTCTAATATATCTAACCCTCTACTAACCAATATCTAACAAACATACTAACATATATAACTTACACTAACATATAACAACTCTAACATATCTAATCCTCTACTATCCAACATCTAACATATATTACCTAACAATAATATATATATATGTACTAGATCATACATATACTCGACAACCTATGATACCTATATTCACTTAATATCCATGATACATAGGCTCATAGGTTACACAAAATGCCTATATCCTATAGTCACTCTTCTACTTAAAATCAATACTGTACCAATTGGGCCTTCACTAAATTCTACGATTAAAGTATGTTGTAGTCCTTCGTATTAGATTTCCGAAACATCAAACGGATCGCATTTTCGTGTCAGGAAGCTTCCAAAATCGCGAAAACACCGAAACGCGTTCGTCTTTCGTACAGCTGACACTCAAACAGTTCTACAAAAAGTTATAGAATGCATTTGACCTTTTAATATATATATTTGGAAAGCTAACTTTGATACGGTTCTTTGCAAAAAATGGGAGATTAATCGAAGTTCTAAGCTAAAATTTATAACATTTCTAAGTTGTTATGGCTACTAAAAATATGGATAAATATTATGACGAATTTGGGTTGTTTAGACAAAAGAAACACATCTCACTCTCCACACCACTCAAGACACACATCAAACCACACTCCCCTCTCTACTAACACAAGCACACCACTAACAACATATCCACGCACATCTAAATATATGAAATATATCTAACATACCAATTATATATATACAAAACAATCCATTATAAAAAGAGACACTAAAATGACAAGTTGAGGCTAAAAATATGCAATGTAGACTAAACCACTTAGATCTAACCATGGGTATCCAAATGAAACTCATTCTAACCATCCTAACTAACATCAATCTATCCTCTAACATGTCTAAAACTGAAATTAAAATAAAATTAAACCTATTAGACATTAAATCAAACACATGAGGTGTCCTAATTTGAGATCTAATAAGTATGACACAAGACACAATTCTAACTTACTCTAGAGAGCTCCAAATGGTCTCAAATTTGAATCTAAAGGGGGTACATACATGGGGGTGGATCCTATGGATTCAAAACTAACTAATATGCAAAGAAAATCAATTTACAGGGTTGGTTTTACCTATTGGGAGTGGAATTCCAATGATACTCCCAAAGACACGGTTCCGACACGAAGATCTTCTAAAAGGACACTCCTCCTTGTACTTTGCTCCAAATCTTTGCTAGCACCCTCCCTTGGTAGTATGAGAAGGTTGGATGGAAGTTTTGGTGGAGGGATGTAAGGATTTGGAAATCAAATCAAAGAGAGAAGCTCTCTAATTTGGGGAAGAACACTTTGTGAAGGAAAAGTGGCAAGATGGAATAAAATAAAAGGAAGGGAGGCTAACCTACCTATAGTGGCTGCCATTAAACCCTAATTGGACCTTGGAGGAAAGCCCAATAAGGCCTCAACTAGTCCTCTTGGTTAATTTTAAGTTAGGTTCAAGTTTGGGATCAAAAGGGTTAAATTTAAGCCTCTAACTTAACCAATCTAACAAGTGGGATTACTTTAAACTTACTAACTTAATTAGTGGGATTTATGGGCCACAACTAACTAATCTTGGGATCCCGTCTAGAGTCTAAGCTATCCGGGTCACTAAAACAAGTCAGAACGAAACGAAACTCAAACCCGACTCAACAAATCCCCTAAAATCAACATTAAAATATAAAAATTTCTAAAATATAAAAATATAAAAAATGACAAAAATTATAATACATCAATTTAAATATTATTAAAATAATCTAAAATTTACCAATTAATCAAAATCCTAAATAATTCAAAAGTCACAAAATGATGAAAATATCCTTAGCCTAAAAAGTTATAAATAGTCATTCTAATCACATGGAATAGGCCTCCATGGTCATGGTTAGTCTCTAGGCTAAGCAGCTCTAAGGTTACACTAGCCAAAGAATAAAATCACAAAACACTAATTTAATGATATTAAAATAATCAAAATTTACCAATAAATTAATAAAATGATTTAAATCTATTATTAAATAATAAATTTTATAAAAGTTCAAAATTATCATCATTTTAGAAAAGTGGTGGTTACAAATCTATCCTCAGAAAAATTTCGTCCTCGAAATTAAGATGGTCGTACTCCTTCTAGAGTCTCATCCCCAACAATCATGGTCTTAGAAGCTCATCTAAATCATACAATTTGAAAGAGTAACATACAGGATAATGGCAGGCAACTCATCTAGCTATACTAGCCATACTACAGCACAAGGCAATCAGAAGGTATCAAAACATACAAGCAAGGGGTGTAACAAAATATCACAAAAGACATGCGAAAGCCTAGGTCAAAAACTCACCTCAAATTAGGTCTGGTGACTAAAACTCCCTCCTAGAAGCAGGGCCTAAATTCCTAAGGCATTTTTCATGAATCATGCTCTTGTTAAAACTCTTATTCCTTCTTTCTGATCTTACTCCCCCTTATCCACTTAATCATCCCAAAAATTTAAATTCCTACACCTTGTCCTAACTTGGATCCAAAATCTCTAGATCAAAGTCTATGAAATCCTCGAACTTGTTCAAATCACTGTCCACGAATTTATTCGAAGCTAATACTACTATGTCATGCAGGAACTTATTCTTTATCATAAAATCGACCTTCGTATTTCCTTCACGTACACCTTCAAATATTATTCTTCTTAAATTTTAAAACCTCCATAAAATCTTTAAATTTTTCCATAACCCAAAATCTTTGTGTTCACTATGTCCTCTTACCAACATCTTATTCAATTTTGGTATCATCATTGCCTCATAGTTACATTCTCTTCTCCATTTCTAAATTTCTAAATTTAGCATCACAATCTTAAGTGAAATATCTCAAGAATCAATAACCTAAAATTATTCAAGTCCACAAAACAAACAGACCTCGAATATCCTTGTTGTTTCTAAAGTACACCTACAAAATATTACTGTTCTAACCATCAATATATCCTACTATCCTTCTGGTGAGCCGGAGGGGTCACTACCTCCTGAGCAGACTAACATCCTGTATGAAATTGATAGTCAAAATCAACAGAGATTTAACTATAAAGGGTTACTAGTCTAATGTCAACTAGACTACCATACCTAAGAATAAGTCCTAATACAAGCTATCAAACCTTTATACTATAGAAGAGTTATAACTAATGAAGTTCTACAAAGAATTAGACTAGTTATCTGAAGTTATCCCTACTCCTAAGTTAATTTGTGATGGAAAATATTGTATATTTTTTAAAAAAAAGATTAAAACAAAAGCAAAGATGATATGTTCAAAACCTTCCCAAGATACAGTCTGATAATCATATGGTTTGTCCAAATCATCGTATTCATTCTAGGTCAAACCTCCAGTAATCAAGGTCAAGAAATTTCTATATAAAGCATGCAAAATATGATTCCTACTGGTCGTGATATCATAGTCTCGAACAGGTTACTATACTATCTATCACAGCACAAAATATCCTGATAGGTACTAATAGAATCACACAACAAGATGGAAAAGAATGACAAGAAGGACAAACCTACTAACTCGTCACTCATAGCATCGGTCTCCACAACCGTCAGTGCAAAAGCCCTGCCTCTTTGAGGTATATCCCTTTGATGGTACGGGACATGGTGCTACGCTACAGGTGGCCTAACTCCCTCTATCTAATCCATCATACTCAAGTGACATTCACACTAATATTCTACTCCATCATACTAGGGCACCAACTATATGGTATTTATTCAGCAACTTGATAATCATACCCGTCAATTCAGAACCATGTTACCAAAACCCTCATTACGCTAGTAAGTACAACAATGATAATCTATAGAGTTCGTAACTAAGGTGCATACTTCTAGAATCATGGTACTTAAAATTTTCGTATTGCCGCTAGCTTGGCTGTAAAAACCTTAAATTCCCACACCCAAAAAATATATCCAAAATTAGACTCTACCCCATCGCCAACCAGCTAATATGATGTAGAAGTCTCTAGATTTCATGACTGAGGCAACCTAGCCTATAAAGTTCATCTTGGTAGAAAATCAAGTCAATAATGAATACCAAGAATCAAATTCAACCATGAACAAGGAAGTAGATAGAAACTGTCAAAATCGAATTTCGAGATAGTTTATATGAGATTCTCAAGGGTCATTCCAGGAATCTTCTCAAGTAGTCATAACTGTGATTGAGTACCCTCTCAGCTAAAGCCTATTCCCAATCTCTTACCGTAGGCGTGCAGCAGTACATCTAATCGTCGTACTACCACGACTTCGCACTAATACGAATCTCGACCAGCATGGGCCACCACTAAAAACTTGTCACGACCCGCACCCGGTATAGGGGCACGAGTGCGTAACAGCGTCCAGCCTATGCCACAGAATCGGCGGTAGAACGTTGTTCTAGGTCGCTGACTAAACAACTCACACAAACATATATAATATACCTGTAACATTCTTAACTCCGAATGGAGGACAAGTATAAGATATGATAATACTCAATCACAATCTAAGCATGATAAGATAACACAGAAATCTAACAACTATATTAAACTTAAAACAACAACAACTTAAATAAACTTCTAAAATAACAACATCTCAACAATCTCAAATTGTAATGCATGTGGTTCGTATTACGTATTTTGGAATACGTGTACGTATTTTATTCTTGTATTGCATGATTTCTTATTTAGTTTTCTTCATGGCTTGGCTTGGTTTATTCCTGGTTCGGGTTGGTTGGTTCGGCTTGGCTTGGTTTTGATTGGGTTCATTATGAACCATGGATAAACCCCCTACCTACCACCACCTTTAATATTTATTGCCGTTTCTTCTTTCTCTCTCTTCATTACTCATCTTCTTCTTCCCCATTACTTCCTTACCTACCAAAGAGAGAAGAGAGAGGTCTAGGTAAGTGCACCTTGCCACCACTTGAAAACTACTTTTTATTTGTCCATTAGCTAGATTAGGCCAGGGTGATCAACATTAGAACTTGACATTTTGTGATTTGGAGTCTCCATTGTTCTAGATCTAAGTTTCTTCTATTTTTGGTTTGTATGGTTTTGATCTATTTAAGTTGTATTTTTATGGGTTTTGATGTTCTTATGTTGGAGAGAATTGAATTTCACCCAAGATAGAACTTTGCAAAGTTGGATTTGGACTTATTTTGACCAAGTTATGGACTTTTGAAGCTTTGGGTTCAAGCATAGAGTTCTTGCTGATTTGGAGAAGACAGTGAGCAGTGCACGAGCTTTTTAGCTTGTGCCACTGAGTTGCGCACGCTCTTTAGCGCAGCGCAGACCCCATACGCTGCCTTTTGGGAGCGTATGACTCGCATACGCTCGTTTGCTTGACAAGGAGTCGTATGGACCCCATACGCTGCCTTTTGGGAGCGTATGACTCGCATACGCTCGCTTCCTTGACAATGAGTCGTATGGACCCTATACGCTGCCTTTTGGGAGCGTATGACTCGCATACGCTTGCTTGCTTGATAAGAGTCGTATGGACCCCATACGCTGCCTTTTGGAAGCGTATGACTTGCATACGCCTGACCTGAACGTAGGCTGGCCTGAGCGTATGACTTTTGCACTGAGCGTAGGGCCTTGGCTGACTTGGTCTTATGTCAGCGTGTCAGTTTGGTTTTACTTTCCTTAAGCTTGGCTCTTCTATAGCCCTGTATATTGATATTTTATTAGATATTTTACGTCTATTTTATATCCTTACGCCTTTTGTCATGAATTTGATAATCATGAATTTACTTGATATGTTTGGAATTGATAACTGAGCCTGACACGATAGTGACCCGTAGTGGTGCACTCCTGACATAATAACCTGACATGACCTGATAGTGGCCCGTCGTGGCGCACTCCTGACAAGTACACTTGGCATGATAACCTGACATGATTATCTCGAATAGCTGTTGCGACGGCTACCTGACATGATATGACCTGTATAATTAATCTGGACACCGTGGGCGATTGTGCTTGTATAAATAAACCAGTCATGTCTTACATCATATCTAGGACAGGAACTCCTGAGTACTACGGTCAGGAGTACCTATTGAAATGAACTAAGGACTAATAACTAGATTAATACATTAGTCATGAAGAGATTTCCCAGCTACAGGCAATCCCGTTACCTGGGCACGCCTTGGGATCTGTAGCCTGCCGTCGAGTAGGGCACATTTCCAGCACACTGTCATGTGTTGCACCCTTCAAGCTACCTAAGGGTACATTCGTTTCCTAGACGATGTACCCACCTGAATTCAACTCTAATCTTTTAACCCGGGTAACCTGGATGGTCTGCAGGACTTGTGGCTGTGGAATAATCTCACTGCATCTTGTTAGTAACTAGATCTGTGATAACCCTAGTTAGTTAAAGTATCAAGCCGTAACTCTTGCTTGGCCGTAAAATGATTGGATGGAGTCTAACCAGTCTAGTCTTGCCCTGATCCTGTTTCAGATTATTGAATGACCAGAATGCTTGTATTTATTTTACCGATAAATGGTGAGAATTCCAAGTTCTGTTCAGACGAAAGGTTACAACCCCGGTCCTTGTTTGGTTTACGGGTTGTAACCTGGTTATCTGAATAGTTCTATGGTTATCTCATCGTATATCATCCTGTTGTATTTTTCTTTATTTCCAGTGCTTACTTTTATTTATATCTTGTGCTGATTGCTGGTTTTAGTTCTTAAGTGGAGCCTCCTTTGTGGCACTTGCTCTTTCTGGGGTCTGACCCAGCTGGTTTTGTGTGGCCAGATTTCGGAGCAGCTCCAGAGGATCTACCGACCTTCCAGCCAGATGGTGAACACTAGAAGGAATCCTGACAACGAGTGGGTTATTTTTGGCTCTTCCACTCTATTTTAAAAATATTCTTTTGAGGCGTTTAGCCGACGAGCACCTGTTTAGCTCGATCGCACTTACTTACAGTCTGCCTACGGGTTGTAACATGATTAACAGATCCTAGAGTTGATCATGTATGACTAAACTCTTGCTAGTCCTGACATTTTGTAACGACTAGCTTCATGATCAATTGAATATGTAATGTTTGGGATGCCTTACTATTGTATATTTAATGATCATACATCTTTTGACTTTTACTTACTTGCTTGTGATTGAGACACTAGGCTTGTTCATGACCTTAAGAGACTGTTGGCTTGTAGATAAACCCTCATGTATCTAGACAGCTGTGACCGTATAGCGAGATGGATTCCATTTCATATACGTAGCTGGCTATGTCTGCCCCCGCACTCCAGTATTCTGGTTCTGGGGCGTGACATGGTTTAAGTGGTGGCCCATGCAGGTCTTGTAAATCAAAATATGTGAGGGTTTACCGAATAGATGTCTCAATCAGTATTCGTCCTTGATCTCTGCTCGTATCTTTTGAATCCCTGGATTCTTGTCCTGATCATATGCTTGTATCGTTGATCTGTCCTGGTCCTTTCTTATTGTTCCCTATGTCATCTTCTTCAGCGGCATTGTTCGTGGTCCTGCTGACCAGCAAGGCGGAGCACCTTCCGCGGACCAGCAGCAACCTGGAGATCAAGCCCAGCATTCCGGAGTAGCCTCCAGAGTCGTGCCTTCTGGCGGAGAGGCACCGGTTCAACCAGTTCAACCTGTAGAACATGATGACGACACTTTGGTAGGACTCGTCAGGACCTTGATAGCTTCTCAAGATCGTCGTGGGGACGTCTTGCAACAGGCAGTGACGGATGCTTTGACCCGGGGTGGTCATCAGGGTAACAGCGCGGCCAACAGCTTCAAGCGCTTGAACCCTCCATTCTTTGACGGAAGTGAAGATGCTATCGCCGCAGATGCTTGGCTTCATGACACAGAGCTGATTCTAGAAGCAGCCAGGACCCCAGAGAATGAGAAGGTGGCCGTTGTGCGCCTGCAGTTGTTAGATCTTGCCCGCAGCTGGTGGGCAGCGCAGGCCGTTGGATTAGTAGCACCCATTGCTTGGGCAGTATTCAGAGAGAGATTCCAGACCAAGTATTTCGATGCCGTAGCTCGGTATGATCTGCAGACCCGGTTCACTAATCTAAAGCAAGGAGGCAAGACGGTCGACGGATATACGGCCGAGTTTTCCAGACTCAGTCGGTTTGCTCCCACCTTGGTGGCAACCGAGTATGATAGAGCCCAGCGATTCCAGCAGGGATTCACCTGGAGATTTTGTTGGCAGTTGAACAGTTTGAGCATCAGACTTTTGATGCAGTCTTGAGAGCAGCCCGGAGGCATGAGTATACCTCCCAGAGAATTATGGATAGGGCCGGAGGTCGGAAGAGATCTCACGGCCAGATGAATCAGTCTTCAGCACCGGCCCCGGCAGCCAGGGCTTTGACTATTGGAGCTCCGAGGCGAGCGGCCTCAGTAACGTCGGTTCAGCATTCAACTCCGACGTACCCTCAACAGCAGAAGCAGAAGCAATCTTCCGCAGTGGGTTGTTCTCATTGTGGGAAGCCAGGCCATATGGTGGCAGAATATCGCAGGGCACAGGGACTGTGTCTGGCTTGTGGAGCACCAGACCATAGGGTTGGATCCTGCCCGAATAGGGGTGGTTCATCATCGTCCAACCTTTCTAGCTCTTCGGTGAGAGGACCAGCTCCGGTCCAGCGGCAGCAGTATCCATTGCCGAGGCCTTTGCCACCTCAGACCCAAGTATTCCAGCAGCAGAACCCCCAGCAGTATGCACAAGCCCAAGCCCAGAGTCAGAGCAGGCAGCGAGGAATTCAGCAGAGGGGACCAGCACCCCGAGGGCACGGTCAGGCTATGGTGATGACCGTGGAGGAAGGATTGGCACCAGGAGAGGTAGTGGCAGGTACTATTCTCGTCAACTCCTTTCCAGCTTCAGCTTTATTTGATTCTGGTGCATCGTATTCATTTATGTCTGCACGATTCGCGACACGGGTAGGACTGGAGCCCGAGTCATTATCAGTAAGGCTCAATATACTTACTGGTAACGGACTTGTGGGAGTAGATAGAGTGTTTTCCTCGTGTCGGATCGTAGTTAGCGGTAGAGAATTCCTCGCTAGATTGATAGAGTTCCCGATGGCCGATTATGATGTGGTCCTAGGGTTGGATTGGTTGAGGAACCAGTATGCTAGGATAGACTGCCATGCATTCCAGGTGAGCCGGAGTTTTCTTTCTCTCGAGGCGAAGTTGAGTCATCTCCTCCGATATTGCGGATGGCAGTAGCAGCAGTTCAGTTGCCCAGGATAGTAGATGAGTTCTCAGATGTTTTTCCAGAAGAGCTTCCAGGTATGCCTCCGGAGTGGAAGATCGAGTTCACTATAGACTTGATTCCCGGGACAGCCCCAGTATCAGAGAGAGTCTACAGGATGACACCGTCAGAATTAGAGATCTTATACAAGATGATTGAAGAACTCAGAACCAAGGGATTCATTCGTGCTAGTGGATCGCCTTGGGGAGCCCCGATGCTTCTTGTAAAAAAAGAAGGATGGTACGTTCAGGTTATGTGTTGATTATCGTACCTTGAACTCAGTGACAATCAAGAACAGATACCCTCTTCCGAGGATAGATGACTTGTTTGATCAACTCAAGGGGGCTTCAGTATTCTCGAAGATTGATTTGCGCTCAGGTTATCATCAGATCAGAGTCAGAGAGCAGGACATCCCGAAGACAGCTTTTAGATCGAGATATGGGCATTAAGAATTCTTTGTGATGCCATTTGGAGCGACCAATGCGCCGGCGGTATTCATGGATCTCATGAATCGCATCTTTATGCCCTACTTGGATCAGTTCGTGATTGTGTTCTTGGATGACATTCTGGTCTACCGCAAGAGTGAGGCAGAGCATGAGCAGCATCTCCGTATAGTTCTTCAGATCCTCAAAGAGCACCAGTTATATGCCAAGTTCAGTAAATACGAGTTCTGGCTCGATCGCATTTCGTACTTGGGTCATATCATCACTCGAGGAGGAGTAGAAGTGGATCCCCAGAAGATTGTGGCTATTGAGTCATGGCCAGTGCCCATCACAGTTGCAGAGGTTCGTAGTTTTCTTGGATTGGCCGGCTACTACCGACGGTTTATTTCAGATTTTGCTCAAATTTCAGCGCCATTGACGCAGTTGACCCGCAAGGATGCGCAGTTTGCTTGGACAGCAGAGTGTCAGAGTTCTTTTGAGCAGTTGAAGCGAGGCCTGATAACAGCTCCTATTCTCACGCTTCCAGATGGGACCGGAGGATTCTCAGTGTACTGTGATGCTTCAGGCAGAGATTTAGGATGTGTTCTGATGCAGTATGGGAAGGTAATAGCTTATGCGTCATGACAACTTCGTGATCATGAGAGGAATTACCCAACCCATGACTTGGAGCTGGCAGCAGTGGTATTTGCACTTAAGTTATGGAGGCACTACTTGTATGGAGACAGGATGGAGATTTTCACCAATCATAAGAGCCTGAAGTATGTTTTCATCCAGAAGGATCTTAACAAGCGTCAGAGAAGGTGGCTGGAGCTTCTTGTGGATTATGATGTCAACCTGCAGTATCATCCTGGGAAGGCCAATGTTGTTGCGGATGCATTGAGCAGGAGAGCGGGAGTTTATTTTCTAACAATGCAACCAGAGCTGTTAGCAGATCTTCAGAAGATGGGAATTGAAATTGTTCTCCCTTCCAGTGTGGCCTTGATGGACAGTATGCAAGTTCAGTCCACTATAGTCGAGAGGATCCGGATGGCGCGGTCGGCAGATTCCAAGCTTCAACGACTCAGAGCAGAGTGTGAGGCAGGACGAAGACCAGAGTTATGCATTCATGAGGATGGTACACTTCGACATGGTAAGCGTCTTTGTGTACCCAGCGGAGATATCCGACAGAAGATTATGTCGGAAGCACACAGTTCTCAGTATTCCATCCATCCCGGCAGTACGAAGATGTACCGTGATATCCGGCAGCATTTCTGGTAGAATGGCATGAAGCGGGAGATAGCTCGGTTTGTCTTTCGGTGTTTGGTTTGCCAACAAGTTAAAGCCGAACATTAGAGACCGGCTGGACTTCTTCAGCCCTTACCGATTCCAGAATGGAAGTGGGAGCATGTGACCATGGATTTTGTGACTGGACTACCTCGATCCCCAGCTGGTAGAGATGCTATCTGGGTTATAGTTGACAGGCTCACGAAAGTGGCTCACTTTCTTCCATTCAGAGTTGGTCAGTCGACGGCTCAGTTAGCAGAGATGTACCTCAGGCAGATTGTCAGATTGTACGGTGTGCCAGTCAGTATCACCTCGGACCGAGATTCAAGATTTATGTCGCACTTTTGGCGTAGCTTGCAAGAGAGTTTGGGAACTCATCTCCAGTTCAGTTCGGCATATCACCCGCAGACAGATGGCCAGTCAGAGCGCACGATCCAAACTCTTGAAGACATGTTGCGGTCTTGCACACTTGACTTCGGTGGTTCATAGGAAGATCACTTGCACCTGGTGGAATTCTCGTACAACAACAGTTTCAAGGCCAGTATCCAGATGGCACCGTTCGAGGCACTGTATGGTAGGAAGTGCAGATCCCCGCTAGCTTGGGATGATGTTGGAGAGAGACAGATGCTCGGTCCAGAAATGATTGCCCAGACAGTTGAAGTGGTCAGGCGAGTCAGAGATCATCTTCGAGTTGCCCAAGATCGCCAGCGCCATTGGGCCGATTCTCATCGGCGCCCTCTCGAGTTTTCGGTCGGCGATCATGTATTCCTGAGGATTTCGCCTAACTGTGGCGTCATTCGTTTCGGCGTACGGGGCAAGCTTAGTCCTAGGTATATAGGACCGTTTGACATTCTGGAGCGAGTAGGAGATGTATCCTATCGTCTCGCTCTTCCACCGTCGCTAAGCGAGGTGCATGACGTGTTCCATATATCCCAATTACGACGGTATATCCCAGACCCGAGCCACATCCTGGATCATTTGGAATTGGTTGTTGGTACCAACCTTTCGTATGAGGAGAGGCCCGTGTCTATATTGGACCGGAGAGAGAAGATCCTCAAGAACAAGACTATCAAGTTAGTCCGAGTTGCTTGGGGTCATCACTCTTTGGGGGAATCAACGTGGGAGCGTGAGGATGATATCCGATCACGATATTCCGACTTGTTTGACTCGTGAGGTATAATGTCTTCTTATGCCTCATGCCTTCGATTCTTTGCTTGAATGAGTGATTGTCTGCCTAGTTATAGCTTGTATGTGATTAATGTAGCTTGTCATTGCTCCTCTAGCCTCTTGATTAAATTCCGAGGACAGAATTCTTTTAAGGTGGGTAGAGTTGTAATGCCTGTGGTTCGTATTACGTATTTTGGAATACGTGTACGTATTTTATTCTTGTATTGCATGATTTCTTGTTTAGTTTTCTTCATGGCTTGGCTTGGTTTATTCCTGGTTCGGGTTGGTTGGTTCGGCTTGGCCTGGTTTTGATTGGGTTCATCATGAACCATGGATAAACCCCCTACCTACCACCACCTTTGATATTTATTGCCATTTCTTCTTTCTCTCTCTTCATTACTCATCTTCTTCTTCCCCATTACTTCCTTACCTACCAAAGAGAGAAGAGAGAGGTCTAGGCAAGTGCACCTTGCCACCACTTGAGAAGCACTTTTTATTTGTCTATTAGCTAGATTAGGCCATGGTGATCAATATTAGAACTTGACATTTTGTGATTTGGAGTCTCCATTGTTCTAGATCTAAGTTTCTTCTATTTTTGGTTTGCATGGTTTTGATCTATTTAAGTTGTATTTTTATGGGTTTTGATGTTCTTATGTTGGAGAGAATTGAATTTCACCCAAGATAGAACTTTGCAAAGTTAGATTTGGACTTATTTTGACCAAGTTATGGACTTTTGAAGCTTTGGGTTCAAGCATGGAGTTCTTGCTGATTTGGAGAAGACAGTGAGCAGTGCACGAGCTTTTTAGCTTGTGCCACTGAGTTGTGCGCGCTATTTAGCGCAGCGCAGACCCCATACGCTGCCTTTTGGGAGCGTATGACTCGCATACGCTCGCTTGCTTGACAAGGAGTCGTATGGACCCCATACGCTGCCTTTTGGGAGCGTATGACTCGCATACGCTCGCTTGCTTGACAAGGAGTCGTATGGACCCCATACGCTGCCTTTTGGGAAAGTATGACTCGCATACGCTCGCTTGCTTGACAAGAGTCGTATGGACCCCATACGCTGCCTTTTGGAAGCGTATGACTTGCATACGCCTGACCTGAGCGTAGGTTGGCCTGAGCGTAGGCTGGCCTGAGCGTATGACTTTTGCACTGAGCGTAGGGCCTTGGCTGACTTGGTCTTATGTCAGCGTGTCAGTTTGGTTTTACTTTCCTTAAGCTTGGCTCTTCTATAGCCCTGTATATTGATATTTTATTAGATATTTTACGTCTATTTTATATCCTTACGCCTTTTGTCATGAATTTGATAATCACGAATTTACTTGATATGTTTGGAATTGATAACTGAGCCTGACACGATAGTGACCCGTAGTGGTACACTCCTGACATAATAACCTGACATGACCTGATAGTGGCCCGTCGTGGCGCACTCCTGACAAGTACACTTGGCATGATAACCTGACATGATTATCTCGAATAGCTGTTGCGACGGCTACCTGACATGACATGACCTGTATAATTAATCTGGACACCGTGGGCGATTGTGCTTGTATAAATAAACCAGTCATGTCTTGCATCATGTCTAGGACAGGAACTCCTGAGTACCACGGTCAGGAGTACCTATTGAAATGAACTAAGGACTAATAACTAGATTAATACATTAGTCATGAAGAGATTTCCCAGCTACAGGCAATCCCGTTACCTGGGCACGCCTTGGGATCTGTAGCCTGCCGTCGAGTAGGGCACATTTCCAGCACACTGTCATGTGTTGCACCCTTCAAGCTACCTAAGGGTACATTCGTTTCCTGGACGATGTACCCACCTGAATTCAACTCTAATCTTTTAACCCGGGTAACCTGGATGGTCTGCAGGACTTGTGGCTGTGGAATAATCTCACTGCATCTTGTTAGTAACTAGATCTGTGATAACCCTAGTTAGTTAAAGTATCAAGTCGTAACTCTTGCTTGGCCGTGAAATGATTGGATGGAGTCTAACCAGTCTAGTCTTGCCCTGATCCTGTTCCAGATTATTGAATGACCAGAATGCTTGTATTTATTTTACCGATAAATGGTGAGAATTCCAAGTTCTGTTCAGACGAAGGGTTACAACTCCGGTCCTTGTTTGGTTTACGGGTTGTAACCTTGTTATCTGAATAGTTCTATGGTTATCTCGTCGTATATCATCTTGGTATATTTTTTTTTATTTCCAGTGCTTACTTTTATTTATATCTTGTGCTGATTGCTGGTTTTAGTTCTTAAGTGGAGCCTCCTTTGTGGCACTTGCTCTTTCTGGGGTCTGACCCAGCTGGTTTTGTGTGGCCAGATTTCGGAGCAGCTCCAGAGGATCTACCGACCTTCCAGCCAGATGGTGAACACTAGAAGGAATCCTGGCAACGAGTGGGTTATTTTTGGCTCTCCCACTCTATTGTAAAAATATTCTTTTGAGGCGTTTAGCCGACGAGCACCTGTTTAGCTCGATCGCACTTACTTACTGTCTGCCTACGGGCTGTAACATGATTAACAGATCCTAGGGTTGATCATGTATGACTAAACTCTTGCTAGTCCTGACATTTTGTAACGACTATCTTCATGATCAATTGAATATGTAATGTTTGGGACGCCTTACTATTGTATATTTAATGATCATACATCTTGTGACTTTTACTTACTTGCTTGTGATTGAGACACTAGGCTTGTTCATGACCTTAAGAGACTGTTGGCTTGTAGATAAACCCTCATGTATCTAGACAGCCGTGACCGTATAGCGAGATGGATTCCATTTCATATACGTAGCTGGCTATGTCTGCCCCCGCTCTCCAGTATTCTGGTTCTGGGGCGTGACACAAATACAACTCAAACTCTACTTATTACAAAACAAGTTCTAAAGGAGAAACTAAACCATAAACTAGCAATCTACTCCAAGCTCTACTGGTCCTCTAGGCTAGCTGTGAATCTCCATATTACCTGTAATATTTTCAACAGGTCCAATCAGGACAGGAACGAGCACAATATATCTCAAGCAGTTCATATCATGGCAGGAAATGTAAAGCATACAAAAGAGTAAGATACATGGACTGTAAGAAGATGTACATAAAAATAAGAGAGATACTTGTAAACTAAAAATATATACATGATAAGTAAGAGCTGAAATTGACTAGTGATTCATAGCACAAGATGGTGATGTAAATGGTACGATATTGCACACGAGTAATCTATAGAGGTTGTACACGAGTAACTACAAGATTGATCACATAACCACTTCTACTCTTCCGTCCCCAATCAATACACAAGGATCTAGTCAAATTATGTTATTGCACACGAAGTATAGTTTGTACACGGAGATCATATGAGCACATGAGAGTACACGATTTCATACGATTTGTACAAGAATAACACAAACACAAGGAGTACACGATGCCCATGATAAAGTACACGAACACGAAATTCTCGATGTATTCGCTAAGGGGATAACATCGTATGAAAACATCCATATAGTACCAATCCGTGATAACAAGTGTCAGCATCAAGTAGTATAGAGCAAGAATATAGATCCTAACAGTATGAAACGATCAGAGAATGTACTCGCCTGATATCCTGAACAGCTGATATAAAAAGATGGCCAACTGGAGTCACAGAGTCCTAGTTATAGCAACACAGGTTATAAAGAGTTCAATTTATATGATAATTGAAATTATAATGCAATCTACATGAGTCTAAGTCAATCTAGGTCAAAATCAACTCTTAGTCAACTCTGGTCAACAATCTAGTCAAACTAGGGCAACTAGTCTAATATGGTCAAACTAGCTAGGGTTTGGTCAACAATGGTCAAACTAGTCTAGGTTGGTCAATTCTAGGTCTAAACAAGTCTACGGCCAAAACAATCAAGTATACAAGTACCATTGTTATCTAACATATAGTCTAAATCAAGGAACATAGCTAAACCACATAGCTAACAAGGCACACAAACTTAGTTATATAATATATGTTACATATATATCACATATATCCTTACCCATATAGTACCACCCTAACACATACATATAGATATCATATATCAAGTATATACATATCCTCACTATGAACCATAACCTATATCTATATTCTCTCATAATATATATATATACCTATCTATATAACCCTTCCACAATCTAACATCACCTACTCAAACTCAAACACTTAGACACTAACCCACTAACACTAGGATACCATATCAACCTTGGTTATATGGTAAACTAATCATTTACCTTGAAGGTAAAAGTAATTTATATTTACCTTAAGATACTAACTTGGTATCATGAGATACCAAGATACCCCCCAAATGTCTAATTAACTAACTATCTAATGTACTAACATAACATTTTAACTAATATCTAATATATAACCTATAGAGACTAACTTGCTAACATACCAATATCTAGAACTAACATAACCTACAAACATATCAATATCTAACATACTAGATATCTAACATCAAACTACCTAACAACATATCAAATATCTAACAAAATACTAACCTCTACTATCTAACTAACACTCATACTAACATATATAACTTATACTAACATATAACAAACTCTAATATATCTGACCCTCTACTAACCAATACCTAACAAACATACTAACATATATAACTTACACTAACATATAACAACTCTAACATATCTAATCCTCTACTATCCAACATCTAACAAACATACCAACATATATTACCTAACAATAATATATATATATATATATATATATATATATATATATATATATATATATATATTTAAATATATATATATATATATATATGTACTATATTATGCATATACTCGACAACCTATGATACCTATATTCACTTAATATCCATACTCCATAGGCTCATAGGTTACATAAAATGCCTATATCGTATAGTCACTCTTCTACTAAAAATTAATACTGTACCAATTGGGCCTTCACTAAATTCTAAGATTAAAGTATGTTGTAGTCCTTCGTATTAGCTTTCTGAAACTTCAAACGGATCGCATTTTCGGGTCCGAAAGCTCCCGGAATCGCAAAAATACTGAAACACGTTCGTCTTTCGTACAGCTGACACTCAAACAGTTCAATAAAAAGTTCTAGAATACATTTGACCTATTAATATATATATATATATAAATCTAACTTCGATACAGTTCTTTTATAAAAAAAAGGGAGATTAATCGGAGTTCTAAGCTTAAATTTATGACATTTCTAAGTTGCTATGGCTATTAAAAACGTAGATAAATTTTATGACGAATTTGGGTTGTTTGGACAAAAGAAACACATCTCACTCTCCACACCACTCAAGACACATCAAACCACACTCCCCTCTCCACTAACACAAGCACACCACTAACAACATATCCACACACATCTAAATATATTAAATATATCTACTATACCAATTATATATATACAAAATAATCCATTATATAAAGAGACACTAAAATGACAAGTTGAGGCTAAAAATATGACATGTAGACTAAACCACTTAGATCTAACCATGGGTATCCAAATGAAACTCATTCTAACCATTCTAACTAACATCAATCCATCCTCTAACATGTCTAAAACTGAAATTAAAACACAATTAAACATATTAGACATTAAACCAAACACATGAGGTGTCCTAATTTGAGATCTAATAAGTAGGACACAAGACACAATTCTAACTTACTCTAGAGAGCTCCAAATGGTCTCAAACTTGAATCTAAAGGGGGTACATGCATGAGGGTAGATCCTATGGATTCAAAACTAACTAATATGCATAGAAAATCAATTTAGAGGGTTGGTTTTACCTATTGGGAGTGGAATTCCAATGATACTCCCAAGGACACGACTCCAACACGAAGATCTTCCAAAAAGGACACTCCTCCTTGCACTTTGCTCCAAATCTTTGCTAGCACCCTCCCTTGGTAGTATGAGAAGGTTGGTTGGAAGTTTTGGGGGAGGGATGTAAGGACTTGGAGATCAAAACAAAGAGGGAAGCTCTCTAATTTGCGGAAAAATACTTTGTGAAGGAAAAGAGGCAAGATGGAATGAAATGAAAGGAAGGGAGGCTAACCTACCTATAGTTGCTGCCATTAAACCCTAATTGGGCCTTGGAGGAAATCCCAATAAGGCCTCAACAAGTCCTTTTGGTTAATTTTAAGTTAGGTTCAAGTTTGGGATCAAAAGGGTTAAATTTAAGCCTCTAACTTAACCAATCTAACAAGTGGGATTAGTATAAACTTACTAACTTAATTAGTAGAGTTTGTGGGCCACGACTAACTAATCTTGGGGTCCCGTCTAGAGTCTAAGCTACCCGGGTCACTAACACAAGTCGAAACGAAACGAAACTCAAACCCGACTAAACAAATCCCTAAAATCAATATTAAAATATAAAAATTCCCAAAATATTAAAATATAAAAAATAACCAAAATTCTAATACATCAATTTTAATATTATTAAAATAATCTAAAATTCACCAATTAATCAAAATCCTAAATAATTCAAAAGTCACAAAATGACGAAAATATCCTTAGCCTAAAAAGTTGTAAATAGTCATTCTAATCACATGGGTTAGGCCTCCATGGTCATAGTTAGTCTCTAGGCTAAGCAGCTCTAAGGTTACACTAGCTAAAGAACAAAATCACAAAATACTAATTTAATGATTTTAAAATAATCAAAATTCACCAATAAATTAATAACATGATTTAAACCTATTATTAAATAATTAATTTTACAAAAGTTCAAAATTATCATCATTTTAGAAAAGTAGTGGTTACAATACCCATTATTTCAGGGAGCCATGGCGTGCTACAGTTTCAAGTACTTTCTATTCATGTTACCATACCTTTGACTTAACTTAGGAATGACTACACTACTTGTTAACCTCCTGCATATTCAACTTGAATCAACTGTGTTCTAAGTCGTGCCACTAATCAAGTCATACTCTATACGACAAGCCTTTGAAATTATGGTAATATGGCAATGAACTCGTAGGGTTGTGCCTGCCAAGTCAAGCAAATTGATAATCTTTTTGTCAACGTTAGAACGCTACTTTTCCCCAAGTCGTAGGATCGAAAGATCAAGTGCCAATTTGAAAATCCAGCATGATATACTTATCAAAGCATTTAACTTTCCATATTTTCATATTCTATGCAATCTGACTCAGAGTGGGATTATTCTCTTAGCTATGTGGGTACGTCTCTTTTATTAGAAAATCTACTCATAGCATTCAAAACATCCAGTTTATTAGTGTGAAGGCCAAATAGAAGCAAGTTCATCGAATCCAGCCACCTGTGTAAGGAGTTGTCTCAATCAATCGAGACTTCGTGTAAACCATTGTATACCAAATCCAAACGCCATTGCATTTTGATTTATTCGATTGAACTGAACGGGACGAGGTACTACAGAGGTTGCCGGGGCTCCGGGCCGAGGGGGGTTGATAGTGGGGGACTAGAGTAGCCACAACGAGGATGTCGATGGTAGAGGACTGGAGCAGCGATGGCAAGGTAGTCGACTATGGAGGACTTGAGCAGCGATGGCAAGGAGGAGGGCGATTGCCGGAGGGGAAGGTAGTCGTCGGAGGGAGGGTGGTCACCGGAGTAGAGTAGCAGCGACGGCGATTGGAGGAAAAGTGAGTGGGAATTGGATTTGAAAATTTTGGGAATGAGGACGTTCATGTTAGACGTCGCTGAACGTCTCTACCTTATTAATATACTCCGAGATATATGATATGACGTCGCCAAACATCGTCATTGACGAAAAAATAGCAACGTTCAGCCACTCCAAGGCGACGTTATTTTCTATAATACTGACTGTAGTTGGTAGGTGTCGCAGAATGTCGCTACCAGTGACGCATGGCGACATCTATTTAATATGTTCTAACTTTAATAATATTAGCGACGTCTTTGTCCGGAGTCGCTACTTACGTTGCTAATATGACTTATTTTGGTAGTGACATTACATGAGGAAGGACCTCAACTTTGGGCTATGTCACAGTGGTATAGCACCACATAGAGTCAGGTAACCTCATGCTAAAAGATAGATAGTAGTAGTTCAGCACTACAAAGAGGCTAGGACCTCATGCTATAGTGGTATAACACCACCATGATGCTGGACCTCGATTTTATGCCATGTCATAGCAGCAAAAGATCTCATGTTGGTGAAATTAAATTCTCTAAGAACTCACCTAAGTGTATGAACAGAGATGTACATCATTTCTTGAGGGTAAACTTATAGATACCCAATGTACATACATAAATACTATGTTAGATATATCCTTTACTTTGCAAAAAATGGCACAACTAATGTGATTGTGTGAGTGGGATGAATAGCAGTTATGGTACAGAATTGAAGACTTAGTCCATTCTTTATTGTATTATTGTTTGACCCATGCGAAATGATTTAAGTCATTATGGGGAACGCTCATCCCATATATTGAGGATTGTTGGTATTTAATGAAATTATTTTCTAGAAAATGTTCTCACATCCATGTGAAAAATTGCAAGTATGTATTTCAGTAAAAGATTCTTCTTTTATTGACTTGTACATATGGAGAGTGGTAGCGCATATGGTTGGTATATATGGGATGCTTTTCTAGAGGGCAAGGTTCAAATCCTATAAGAAATATTTACTTTTGACACTTATATATTTTTCTTAAAAATATTCCATAGGAGATAGGCCTCGGCCTAGCGACTCGGACTCGAGCATGGACCAAGGGTGCAAAATGGCATTTTGATGGCACACTTTGTACTTTGCAAGTATGCATATTGTTCAACATTGGTTCAGCATGATTTTGCCTGGATCAACTCGATTTTGCGGGGAGTTTTGGATGGCATATTGGATTCCACATGATTGGGGCTCCCGTAGATGCTACAGTTTAATTTGTGCGTCCTGGGTGCATGCAAAATTTACAGTTGCATGGCCTTTGTGCATGCAAAAAATACAGTTCCAAATGGCAAGTGAACACACAAAAATTATAGTTTCTTGTAATTGGGGCTCACGAGAAAATTGTAGTTTTGCATGACATGTGCTCTTGCTAAAGCTAGATTTTTATGCAGTTGTATGTGGGTTTCATCATGCATTTCATCTTTGTAGCTGCCCGCTTCATGGGAGTTACTGTTGAAATCATCCACTTAATGGCAAGTTATTTTCTTATTTTTTGTCCACTACCTTAATAGAGGATTATGGTTGCTAAGGGGGCTTGTCTCCCTATACATATTCTCAACTTTTTTTACTCTTAGGTAGAGGACTAGAGTGTGTATGCTAGAGGATGTAGAAACGAAATGTAAAGTGCTATACTCTAGAGGAGGGTGAATAGAGTAGGCAGCAAAAATTTAGCTATTAAAATTTGTTAGTAGCAAGATAACAAAATATATATCACAATATGTAAATTAAAAATAGAGAGCAGAGAACAAACACAAACACAAGGATGTATACTGGTTTTCCTCTTGTGAGGACTAGTCCAGTCTGAAGAACTCTAGCTTCCAGTTGAATCCACTATAGAAAAATGCTGCAAGTTTTCCTCCGAAGTTCTTGCAACTTCTACAATACGAGCTTTAATTCGAAGTACTCGACCAACTTCAATTGTAAAGTATCTTTCGTCAATCAAGCCTCTGATTACAATCACTCTGAAACTTCTAGACCGTACCGTACTGGCAAATCGACTTGAGGATTGTAATTGGCTTAGAATTTGAAAATGAATAGCATAGAACACTTTGGAAGAACATATTAAGCTTAGAGAGAAGAGAAGAAAGAGGTGTGTTGAAATAAGAATTTTTTTTTATCTATTTATAGGTTTTCCAAAGGGAGAATTCGGCCAGAATTCAGGCAGAATTCTTTGAGAGAATCTTGACAAATAGTCGTTCCATACATAACTGCAAGATGACCAAGTTCAAAATCCAACAGACACTAAACGAACTTGGGGCAAATTCCTTTGGGGTCCAGAGTTTAATTTTTGGGATTTTTGCAAATTGAATTTTAGGCTTTTTGAAAAGTTTAAGGCAGTTATGAACTTTTTATAAAATGGGATATTTTCAAAATAAAGGATATTTTGAAAAATTTTTGGGATAGCCTATTTGCCAATACGACTCGGTATACATCGTATTCCTAGACTCAATAAAATATAAAAATTATATTGAATATTGAAATATAGACTCATGTGGTAAAACGGCTTCAGTCTTGAACGGTTGTAGTAGCAATTCTCAGCAATTGTCAAAGTAGCCCTTATATCGAGATAGGATTAGATCAATTATTAAAATCAGGTTTGACCATGATCAATGGGCCAACAATCTCTTCCATTTTGATAATTGACAAACCTTGACCGATATAACATTTCGATCTTTTTTATTTGAAAAGAATCAAAATTGTAGTGTACTTATTCATCTTGTATGGTACTGTATCCAAAAAAAATTCTTGTATCCTTCAAAAGATGTTAGATCCATTTTCTTTCCCGTTGTCACTTAGAAAAATAATTGCAAAGAGAGAAGCTCCCCCGCAATTGATTCATAACAAACAAACGTTGAAGAAATAAAAAAAAATAAACAGAATAACATGTATTTCACAGGCAGTTCTATGTAAGAAGCATAAACTAAGATGATAAATGCTACGCATAGAATAAGAAAATGCAGACAGAGTATAATAGAGAGTACGATACACACTGAAATAATAAATGCATACTAATAAGAGCTTAAAAATCAACTCATCAGATAGTCACAGTTTTAATAAAAATAAATAAAGATAAAGTACTATCTTGGAATGTTGGAGCATTTCCAAGCATACATAGACAAAATAAAAGTCTAACTAGATAACATCTAGACAAAATACAAAACATCTAGATCAGAAATCCTCAAAATCATCATCATCAGCGTCAGCAGTGCCACCATGTCCGGAAGGACCAGTTCCTGAACTGCCAGCTCCATTAAAAGGGTATGGAGTAGCACCAGAACTAGGTACCAGTCATAAGCATTATCGGGCACGAAGAAGTGAGAAACTGCCTCATCCTCATAGTGGTAGCTGGATACAGCTGGATCTCGGGGAAGAGAACTGGCAGAATGACCAGTCTGAGCAAATCGTAGATCCGTAAAAGAATTTGCAAGAGCCTGAAACCGACTGGCATCTCGGAACTCGTGTTCCCTCGATGTGTCAGTAAAAATACTCACAAATCTGAAAAATATTGGTGAATACCCTCATAAGACATAGGGTACTCCTGAGGAGGTGGAGGTAGAGCAGGAGGAGGAGGAGGAGGAACAGCTGCGCTATGACGAGAGAGTTGAAGATAATTGGGCTCAAAGTCATGAGCACAAGTTGATAGGTCAATGTCAAAATGCTGAAAGATGATCGAAAGAATTATCGCGTAGGCAAGCTTTTTGTTCCTTTTGCGATAACGACCCATCATCTGAATGATCATCGTAGGAACAGAAAATGGAATCCCCTTACGAATATGGTATAAAGCAGGCATTTTAAGTGTAGTCACATCGTCTTTGGAAGTAGATTTGGGCAAGATAGTGGAGTAGACGATGCGATGCAATTCATAGAAAAATAAGTTTAAATTAGCAGCTTCGAACTTACCAGAATGAACTCGATCAGGAGAGCAGAGTTCATTCTTGAAGCTGTTTAAGGTCGTGCCTTCGGGAAATTCAAATTCCGTTATATCATCTATCGGAGCACCTTCATTTGGAATATCAAGGATTTTTGCTAAGTCGGCATCATTGAATTGAATATCGGTTCCAGCGAGACGACTTTTAACAGTGAAAGTGTCAAGAGTGAAATTGTAATAAAATAAATGAATAGCAATAATTGCGATATGATATGAATGAGTAACAAGGTTATGCAATCCTAATGCTTTAAAGTAAGTCCGGTGGGACAGAAAGAGAGTCCATTTAATTGGTGCGCTAGGGCATATATTGCGAACCGAGAAATTTGTATACTATAAAAGTGATTGATCATGGGTTTGGAAGAAAACCAACTGAACGCCCCATCGTCAGATTGGACGGGCAAAAAGAGTGATTCGTGGATGGGATCCAAAGACGAGGCCTCTACACTAGCCGCCGTCTTCTTCCTCTTAAAGGGGTTGAAGTTCTTAGACATAATTTCTAGAAGACAAATAAAAATTTACGAAATTGAAAAAGAGAGAAGGAGGAAGTTATACCTTCCAAAATTTGAGTATGTGGAGGAGAACGAGATTCTACGCACGAATCCAAAATTTGGATTAAAAACTCCAAACGATTTGAAAGAAAATGAAGGATAAAAAAACTAGGGTTTTGGAGCTTCGGGCGCGACTACTGCTGTGTTTTGAGGAGATGGAGGTGATGAATCGGAAAGGGTCACTATGATTCTGACTTAAAACACCTGATACCAACAGAACTCGGGCCGAATTTGCCTGGGGTTCTGTTGAGGTATTTCTAAACAGAAATAAATGCAATGGCGCATTACATTCATCAGTCGTTTTCAATTATTTAATTCCAAGTTTAGTTATTTTAAATTTTAATTAATATAATTAATATTATTTTATGTATTAAATTTTGTTATGCAGTAACTGTCTCAGATTAGCCATAGGGGTACTGTTCCAACTAACGGAGATTCACCAAGGAACGCTTAAGTACCGTTTTGCTTTGACCTTGGTCGTGGTGACAGACAGATCCTTTTGTAGGCTTGTATCAAAAATAGTTTTGTATATTGAAATATAATTAATAAAACAAAATTAATTAATAATATTGACATCTAAAATTCCTAATTCTTGACGTAAATAATCGAAATGATCTTCCACTAATGGTTTTATAAATATGTCAGCCAGTTGGTTTTCTGTGTCTAAATATTCATGGTTTATATCTCCATTTGTTTGATGATCTCTAAGAAAATGATGTCTAATCTCAATATGCTTAGAAAGAAAATGACATACAGGATTCTTAGTAAGATTAAAATAGTGCTAGTGTTGTCATAGAAAATGGTTATGTGTGAATGTTGTAAACCAAAGTCTTCTAAGGTTTGCTTCATCCATAAAATTTGTGCACAACAACGTCCTGCGGCTATATACTCAGCCTTAGTAGTTGATAATGCGACAGAATTTTATTTCTTGCTAAACCAAAAGACTGGAGCCTTACCTAGGAAATGACACGTGTCGCTAATACTTTTTCTATCTACTTTACATCCAGCAAAATTAGCATCCGAATAATCGATTAGGTCAAAGGATAAGGTTTTTGGATACCATAAGCCGACAGAAGAAGTGCCTTTAATGTATCAAAAAATACGCTTAACTGTGCACAAGTGTGATTCCTTAGGGTTAGCTTGGAAACATGCACACAAGCAAACACTAAATATTATATCAGGACGACTAGCAGTTAAATACAAAAAACTACCAATCATACCTTGATACTTACGTATGTCGACTGGTTTGCCTTGTTCCTCAATATCAAGCTTGGTTGAAGTTACCATCGGAGTGCCAAGAGGTTTGACAGTTTCCAGATTGAACTTCTTTAGTAAGACTTTTGTGTACTTGGCTTGATTAATGAACGTCCCATTATTGGTTTGTTTGATTTACATTCCAAGGAAGAATTTGAGTTCTCCTATCATGCTCATCTCAAACTCATTCTGTATACACTTTAAAAAATTTGATAAAGAGATTCATTAGTAGATCCAAAGATAATATTGTCAACGTAAAACTGAATTAAAAAAAGATTTTTATTAAAAGATTTTATAAACAGTGTAGTGTCAACCTTGCCTTTTTTAAAACCATTATCAAGTAGAAAAGAGCTTAAACGATCATACCAAGTATGAGGGGCTTGTTTCAGACCATATAAGACTTTCTTCAACTTGAAAACATGATCAAGAGATTTTTGAAATCAACAAAACCTGGAGGTTGAGCTACATAAACTTCTTTTTTTATAAAACCGTTAAGAAATGCACTTTTAACGTCCATTTGAAAAAGCTTAAAATATATGAAAACATGTAAATGCACATAACATGCAAATGGATTCTAATCTCGCAACTGGGGCATAGGTCTCATCATAGTCGATACCTTTCTCTTGGTTGTGTCATTGAGCTACGAGTCGGGCCTTGTTACGAGTAACTAAACTATTCTCATTGAGTTTATTTCGGAATATCCAGCGGGTGCCAATGATCGGATGATCAATGGGCTTGGGAACAAGTTCCTAAACTCGATTTCGTTTAAATTGGTTTAATTTCTCTTGCATAGCATCTAACCAAAAGTTATCGCTACATGCTTCTTCAATAGTTTTGGGTTCAAGCTATGAAATAAATGCAACACATGAAACTACATCTCTACTTGAGGAACGAGTACTTTCACCCTTGGTAATGTCACCTATTACCAAGTCCTTAGGATGGTCAGCCATATGTTAGGGTTATATACTAAAAGCATCACTTTTGTAGTAACCTTATTTCCTTAAATTTTGAAAGAGAACTATATGGACAAATGTTTGCATATTGTATTTGTTGCAAGTGTTAATGTAAATGTCTGATATTCTATATTGTAGATAATATGGTATGTGGTGTCACACAGAAGATCATATTATCAGTTTCATATGGAGTATATAAATAGTTCACAACCTAGATGGACTTGGACAATCTATTGGAAAGGTTGTAGTGTAATCTGGTATTAGTCTATCTTGACTATAGTTTTACACTAGTACACTTTGTGTGTATTGAACAGGACCACTTGAGGTTGTTCTCTTTGTACTGACTACATAAGAGAACAAATACCTCTATTATTATGGATGCTTGTGCTCTTAATTCGAATATAATAACGGATATGTATATGCAGTGTGCATTACTTTGACTCATAAAAGAGTGAGATTCATTATGGATCAACCGCTACAACAAATAGGGCATACAATAGCAGTTTATCTATAGCGTTCAAGCCTTCCTGCTATAGAATGTTATCATCAATAACGTCCCTTCTGCAGTGCTATTAAAATAGAATACAATAACAGTTTATCTATAGCGTTCGAGCCTCCCTGCTATTATAATATAATCATCCATAGCGTTCATATTGAAGTGTTGTTAAACGTTCATACAATAGCAGTTTATTTATAGCATTGAAGCCTCCCTGCTATTAGAATGTCACTATCAATAGCGTTCATTATGCGGTGTTGTTAACAGAACTTTATATAGCGTATTATGAACGCTGTTAAAGGTATAGTTTTTTTTGAACGTTGCTATGTCCGTATGTCTAGGGGTGAGCATTATTCGATTTTTGGACCGAAATCCGAATCGAACCTAACCGAATAAGAGATTCGGTTCGGTTTGAAAAAAAATTCGGTTCGGTTTCGGTTTCGGTTTCGAAAATACTAAAATTTCTTATTCGATTTCGGTTTTGGGATTCGGTTTCGATTTATTCCCACTAACCTTTCAGAAATTTTATCTAAAATTCCTCTTCCTGGTAAACCGAATAAGAAAATTTAGTAATATATATGGGAAATATATCTTTGTATATTTAGTTACTATATATATTGACAAAAAAATTATAAATAAACTAAAATATTGGTTAAACCAAATAAAATGAAAATCGAACAGATTTATTCCGTTCGGTTTGGTTCGGTACGGGATATTTCGGTTGGTTTCAATTTTTGTTATTCTATTTTCGGTCGAATTCGGTATTTGGTAATTCGGTTCGGTTAACCGAGTTAATCGAATGCTCATAATTGAACTATCTACTGTTCTAATAATGGGAGAAGCAATACAGTTTTCTATTTTATATTAAAAAATAAGTTATATGAGTGATTCAGTTTTGCTGTATAATTTATAGCGTTCTCGATAGCGGGCGATCCCGTCCGTTGGATTTTTAGAAATTAAATCGATATCGTCCATAACAAAATGCTATGTCTTATATTTGAAAAAAAAAACCTTAATGTATTCTCCCCCAACCCTTCAACTCCTCATAACCCGTGCGACAAACGGAAAACCCCTCCCCCTCATTCTCTCTGTCACGAAAACCCCTCCCCCTTCCGGAAACCCTCCCCCTCGTTCTCTCTGTCACGAAACCCTCCCTCTTCCTCAGGTAACGCTCCCCTCACAAAACCCTCCCTCTTCTTCATCTTCTTCTCTCTGTCTCTCTCTCCCACTACACCAAAACATACAATTTGTAACATATTTTTTTTTATAATTAGTAACATTTATTACCGTGACAAAATTGTAAGTTATAAATGTTACAATAGCTAAAAAAACGTTACTAAAAAAATCTGACTTTGTGTTGAATTTCTTTTTTTACTATGGTCAAGGTAAAAATGGTGATAAACTTATACATTCTTTATTAAATTTGTGTCACATGTCTAGCATGTGACTGGGAAAAGTGTTACAAATTCCAATCCCTCCTTTATTTTCCCCACACCCCCCACCCCCCACCCCCCACCCCCCCACATTTCCCTCTCTGAAGTTCTTAGTTTTCATTTTTCCTCTCCCCCGTTTCATTTTCCCTCTCTTCTTTCCCTCTCTCTAAAGAGAGGGAAAGAAGTCCCATCTTCCTTTTTTTTCCATTGGGTGCTGCTTCCTCTTCTTTCCCTCTCTCTATAAAGAAATCCCATCTTCTTCTTTTTTATTTTGATTTATTAGGGCAATCCTTGAATTTGGTTTGATTAGGGGAATCCTCCATCATCGACGACCATCAGGTACTTCATTCTGATTTTAGGGCTTTCTTCATTTAGGGTTTCGCAAGGATTTATTAAAATTCCGGAAGGATCCTATATTGTGAGGAGTCATAATTTCCATAAATTGTTCAGTCATGTAAATTTTTTGTATAATTGTTCAGGTTCTATCAAGGGAACCTGAACTTACCAAGGGTTTGCTTGATATATCAATTTTTTGTATTCAGACAAAGAGAACAAAGAAGGCCGAAATTATTGGAAAGTATGGTATAAGATTATCTTTTTATATTTGTAAATCCTAGTTTGTGAATATATTGAGGTTACTAAAAGATTAACATTGCAGTTACCAGATATGGTGCTAGTTTGAGGAAGCAAATTAAGAAAATGGTGGTCAGCCAGCATCAAAGTTTTTCTGTGAGTTATACGGCAAGGTACATCTGTCACAAAAAGATCTCATTTGTTATTTTCAAATACCAGTAGGATTCTAACCAATTTGATGATGTAGTATGCTGTGAAGAGGAAAGTTGTGGGCATCTGGGGTTGCAAAGACTGTGGCCAGGGCCAGACTTAATATGAGGCCCATGAGGCGGTGGCCTCAGGCCCAAAATTTTAGAGGGCACCAAATTATATATATATATATATATATATATATATATATATATATATATATATATATATATATATATATATATATATATATATATATATATGTATATAGCTTACTCCACTGTAGATGACCATGGCCCAGATGAGTTCTCTTCATTGGCCTGCTGCAGTGAGCAACAAATAACCCAACGAAGAGAAACGAATGGTCCAACGGATCCATAATGTTTTTTAGTAAGGAATATATTTTCTTTTTTAGTCTTTTCAGAGTATGTGGCCGGCTGCTTTGAGGCTTTGGAGTTCTTTCTTTATTTCTTTTTTTTCCCTAATATTTGAACAGGCTCAAAAGTCACTAAGTCTCACATAGGGTCAGTTGCTCCTTTTTGAAGCAAGGAAATGAATCATCCCTCCCTTTTCCTCCACCACACAGGTGAGTCTTTTTTTTTGTATATAATAATATAAATTGTTGTAAGTTTCATAATTTATTAATATTGTTTAAGGTGAAGTATGTTCTAATTGCTTTTTAAAATTTATTAATATATTTTTTTCCTCCAAAGATGTGTTCTAATTGTATTTTTTGTAGGTTTTTATAGCAGAAACATGTGGCCGACTCCTGGAGTTCCTAAAAGATCTACAGTTCCAATTCCTCTACATAAGGTGAGCTTTGTAATTTGTTAATATTTTTTTTATAAATTGTTGTTAATTATCTTTAATTCTTTATTTGTGGTTGACTAATTTATTAAAAATATATGTTTTAGCCATTTGATTACATAGTTATTCCTACAAAAATTGAAATCAACTAATTGAGAAATTGAGAAAGAAAATATTTTTATATTTATTGTTGATTGTTTATCATTAAATTGTTATTAATTATTGAAAAAATTATAATAATGTCATTTGATTGCATAGTATTCGTATCCATATTATCAAATTGAAATATCATGTGATATATTGTTATAATAAGTTTCATTTTTTTTCCTATGCAATAACAACAATAAGAACAAAATTTTTATCTCAAAATTAATAAAAAATAATGATATATAAAATATGTCTAAATGTATTAAATATATTATTTTATTTTTATATTATTTGGTTTTCGAAAGCAAGAATTTGAATTTGACAAAACCGTTGGCACATGTACTTATTATTATAAGAAGTATAAAACCGATTCAGCCTCTCTCATCTCTTATTCATTTATTTTCTAGGGAAGCAAACATGTATCCAACAAGAAAATAATTTGCTGAATTTTTATTTATTAATATGAACATTAAGTTTTGAGGGCACCACTTCTAGAGTTCGTCTCAGGCATCAAAAATCGAAAGTCCGGCACTGACTGTGGCAAAGTTAAAGTTGGCGGCACTTACACATTGAAGTATGAATCCCTTTGCATTTTATTCATTCTTTTTGAAAGTGCTTGGACTAAAGCTTGGTTCGGTAGTGTGCTTATTTAGGTTGCTTCTGTTTTTTTTAAAAAAAATAGCAGCAAAAGGTGTTTGGTAACACCAGCTTTTGCTGCTTCCTTTTTGATAAGATAGTTATTGGACAGCTCCTGAAAGTAGTGGGGGAGGCTGTTTTTTGCTTTTTGAGCAGTAGCAACAGTGTCAATCCCACCCCTAGATATCCCTCTGTTAGTTTCTTTAAACATTGAAATATTCCACAATTTACTCTAGTATTCTTTAAACATTGAAAGATTCCACAATTTACTCCACTATCCCAACATTCTTAGTTTTGATCTTAAATCAAATTGTTCACAAGCTTTTGCAGTAGGTTCCGTGACCTATTCCATATCAGAGTAAATATATGTGTGTATTTCTGTGATCTATCTGAGAAACATTAACATTTGATTAAAATGTGATACTTGTTTTATTGCAATTATGTTTGTTTTTGTTATTTTGTATCTTCCCTTAATAGTTTTTACTCCCATCTTTTTTGGTGCGTCTCTCGATGGAGCACCGATGAGGCTGGCTTCTCCGTCGTCTACTCCTCGTCGTGTTCCTCAACTTCCAGGGTGTCAGCTTCTCCATCGTCTACTCCTCGCCGCTGGATCGGGCTAGGTCCACGACCGGATTCGACGGTCGGATAAGTTAAATTTTAGGCAGATATTACATAAATTTTTAGAATATTTGAAATTTAGCTCAGTTTATTGCAGACTGGATGCCTTTTATACTATTAGTGTTAGGGTTTTTGATTTGGAAAGTTGAGAAAGTTTGAGATATGTAGTGGGTGGTGGAAGAAGTTCAATTTTTTGCAGACTGAAAGCTTGATATATCAATTTTTTGTATTCTTCTTTGACTACTTCGCAAGCCCTTGGTAAGTTCAGGTTCCCTTGACAGAGCCTCATTTCTGTAATTGATTTTGATAACTTAAAGTTGTACTCTAATTAATAGGTCATCCTTGGATTCAAGATTTCCAACAAGTTAAGATTCCTTTGGACATTATGATCTATAAGCTTGTAAAAGCTTATATATGCTCGCCTTCACTAAGGAAAGCGGCACTGAGGGTATGCTTAATATGATTTCAGTAAATTTTATTGTTTTATATGCTATCCATATCAGTCTTTAGCAAGTTAGAGGTACAAAAAGGAAAATTCAATATATTGTGCGGACATGGATATGCTAGCACTAGATTATGTCTCACTCAACCTATAGATACTAATTTGTAAGAGTAAATGAGTTGAATAGTTTCGGACACTTTTGGACATGTCATGAGATCTTATAAAGCGATATCCAAATAAAAAGTGACATCAAGTGAAGTGGCACCTACTTCCTCTTTACAAAATACTTTCTCGCACATCATCTTATAGTCATTTCTTACTTTTTAGTGTTAAATAAGATTAGATTAGCCTACATTTCTGCTCCAAAGAACGGTCAGATTCATATACTGGTTTCTAAACCTATTTACCTGTGTTTGCTAGAACATACTTTTACCTACAATCGTCTCAAGATACACCTGCCAGTTTTAGGAAATTGAAAGAGCATGAGCACAAACATGTATTCTTAAGTAGAAATATACTAAAAATATCTTCCTCCATTGATCTTTGTGTTATGCGTCAGGCTCTCGCGAAGATCTTGACAGTACCTCAGCTTTCTTATCTCCGAGAACAATTTTTACTGTTAGGCCCCACCAAGACAGGCTACATTTTGATACAGAACTTCAAAATAGTTAGTCTCTTATCCATTTATAAAGGATTTATACTTCTTGTTAGTTTTGTATTTGATATTCTAAATGTTATTAGAACTGACAGGCCTTGATGAAGTACTCTACTAAAGCAATATCAAACTCGAAGGTTCTTGATTTTATTAACATGGTAACATCTCATAGCCAGGACGATATATCTTTGGGATTTTATTTGTAAAATTCATGTTTGTTTGATCTGGTTCCTGCATATACAGGTTGTTCTCTTCAGTACATAAAGTTAGACTTTGAGAAATTTGTTGTTGCTTCTATTAGTGTTTATCAGTTAGAGGCTTCTTATTTTACTCCTTAAAAATTTAGTACATAATATATATTGGCTACGACTAAATGAAGTAAACTTAGCGAACCTTCTCTCTACCAAGTAAGCACAGATGCTTCAAAATTGGAACCATGTCCATGTGTGTCTGACATGGAAAGGATAATGACACTTGAACTACACTAGAAATGTCAAAATTGGCAGTCTCTCCATATTATCATGTCTATACTGTATTGTGTCATTTTCATCTCCTTACAACATAGGTAACATAGTATTTTCCTTGGTTATAGTAATTGATAATCGATTGTGAACTTTGGACAGATTCTAGAATGTCTTTATCAGTTGCTCTTTTTTTATTGATCATAGCCCGTGCAATAAGAATCATAGGAGTTAAATAGTGACATACTTTTAATACCAAAAAGGATTAGGCAATATCACTTTTAAAATCCTAGCTAATCATCCTGTCAAAGATGAAAACAATCAGATATCAATCACTTTCTTTAAAAAGTGGCAATTTGTTTCTGTTTTGGAATATTTCATACCACCAGTTCATATTGTTATAGCTGAAAAAGAACAGATGATTGAAACCCCATATTGTTGTAGCTTCTTATCCATCTATATAATTTGAGAATCTATACTGTTCGTATCAGCTTTTGATGGAGAGGAATAAGCCTTGTGCGTCCACATCTTGCCATTTATTGAAGCACTAGTTTAAAATCTAGTTGGTGAGCAGGTATGTATATTATATACAAGATATTTTATGTACTTTTTTTATTTGTGTTGATTCTCTGGTAATAGTTTGAAAGAAATATCTGCTAGTAAACATCAATATCTACATCAGCAAGAATTGTAAGTTAATACATGGTCTTCCATGTAGAAACTAAGACAACCAGGCACAGTGTACGTGGACTGAGGACTTGGATTAACACCAAATTGATGTTTGTGTTTTCTACTGCGGCTGCCCATGTTCAGGTCAGTCTTATCTGCTTAATAAACAAACTTGTACCAATGTCAACTTGTATGTCTACTTCTTAATTAATATCCTTTACTTTACTAGGTTGCCATCAGTTCTTCCTTGACATGTTTGTTTACTAAGCTGTTGAAATTATGTTGCCATCAGTTCTTGCTCCTATTACTGTTGACGTTTGCATCTATGCTACTGACATGGATATAGAGAACAATGTTCACCATCGAGTGGATTAGAATGAAGAAACTAAACATGGAGACCTAGGTGATTTTGAGCTACAAATTTCAAGTGAGAACTGTTAACAAATTGTATTAGTGCACTGGTAAGGCATAATATGGACTTATACTCTATGGTATCATTAGCCTAATGATTTTTCCAATTAGTGCACTGGTAATAATCGATTATATAAGCTTATGGTTCATTTGTAATAATCTGTGGGTTTAATTGGTCTCTGTAACTTATGGTTCATTTGCAATAATCGATTATATAAGCTTTTCACTGTCAGTGGTTGTGACAGTGTGATATGTTAGGAGTCAGGGTGGGCTCTGTTACGGGCAGCAGGGTAAGGCATAATCGATTTTTTCTTTACACTAATGATTTGTATTAGTACACTGGTAAGGCATAATCTGGACTTATACTCTACTGTATTATTAGCCTAATGATTTTTCCAATTAGTGCACTGGTAATGCATCACTAGTAATTTTTTCTTTACACTAATGATTGTATTAGTGCACTAGTAAGGCACTGGTAAGTCATCACTAATGATTAATCCTATTTTTGTATAGGCATCACTAATGATTTTTTTCTTACACTAATGATCTTTAGTGCACTGGTAAGGCCTTCAGTAAAAAATGCACGCACTCGAGATGGTTTTTTTCTTTACACTAATGATTTTCCCCTATTTTTGTGTAGGTTGGATGAAGGAAGAGGATGCTTTCTGAGGGGTTTTGGTTGTGGATAGGCTCGAAGGGAGCTAAATGTTAGATAGTTAACATTTTGGGATATATGTAGCTGATACACTGTTAATATTTAATATTTGGACATATGTTTGGTACTACTTTGTTGTTCTACATGGACAAATTAAGGATTTTGAATGTTTGGTACTACTTTGTTGTTCTACATGGAGAAATTAAGGATTTTGAATGTTTGGTACTACTTCGTTGTTCTACATATGTTTGGTACTACTTCATTCTGTGATTGATTCGCATTTAAACATTTGAATACCTGCATTTTGTGTAACTGTGGGCTGTATTCTGCAAATTTTCGAATACAGAATTTTTACTCTGCAATAGCATTCTGACATGCTATAATAGCAGGAAAGAAATGCAGATATATGAAAGAATTTTGACTCTGTAATAGCATATATATAACAAAATGCTATTATAACTCAACAACGTTCAGGAACGCCATAACACATTTATAGCGTAAACAAATGTTATTAGTAAGCTATAGCGTTCGTAAACGCTATACAACCTATACAGCGTTTTCCAGTGCTATAAAAGGTCTATAGCGTTCATGAACGCTACAACTGATGAATAGCGTTCATGTATGCTATTAAAGCTCTATAGCGTTCACATATGCTATTAGCTATATACAGCGTTTTGAAACGCTATACATGATCTATAGCGGCCGTAAACGCTATAAACCATCAATAGCGTTTTGGAACGCTATACTTTTATAGCGTTCTTGTACATGGGGTTATTATAGCGGAGGCATTTATAGCGGACGCAATATGCTATAATAGACATTCTACAGCGTTCCGAGCACGCTATTATATCCCATTTCTGTTGTAGTGAACAACCTCTATGAATTTGGTAATAACATTGTATGTATGATGGGCTGTTGATTATAAATGGAATCCATGTCCCAATACATCGGGTTGATGATGTCCCCTTAAGGAGCTCATAAGGATTGTCATGTAAACCCTGTAGGTAGATTATATCCGACATGACAAATAAAGTTGAGCGGTACTACTTAAGGATAAAAGATGTCAAATCAATATAGTTGTTAGTAACTTAATTCGATCGACGGACATACGATATCTTAACATGGGGAGCCAAACGAGCATATAATAAAAGGAGCCCACAAACATAATTTGGGATTAGGAAGGTAGTGCAACAATAGCTCATTAGTGGACCGAGCTATTGTTAATGGGCCTGGATTTTGTCTTCGGGCTGAACACGGGATATCCAGATCCGTTAGGAGGCCTAACCCTAATTTCTCCTCATGGTCCCTGCCGTAGCCTATATATATCCTCTATTCTCTGGCCGCCAGATTACTGATCAGAAATCTGAAACTTTCTCTAAATTCGTGATTCACGTAAGGAGAGAAAGAGAGGGCTGCCAAGGAGAAGAAAAGGTTTACAGATCGTCGCCCACACGATGTCCAACTCGAGGAAGGAATACGTACAGAAGATCTTAGGGTCGTCCGCTCAAGATTGCCAGGAATTACTTGTCTCCTTTCCGCCGCAGGTATAATTCGTGAACCCTTGTTTCCGCCTATGAAGGGTTAGAACACGTATTAGATCTGTTTTACTTTCTATCGATCAATACGCACACCAAATGAAGGGTCCTGGGAATCCCCAGTTCCACCAATTGGTATCAGAGCCACTTTGGATCTACTTATTGATTGATACGTCCATGTTGTCCAATAAAACCTGCGCTGTATAATAGTCGGTAGATGTAGATCTGTTCTCACTCGATTTTGCAGGCATCTTAGATCCAACTATTATGGTCCAATGCATGTTTTCGATTGTGTTGTTTAAACCATGAACATGTCGTGGATGTTGTTGTTGCTGTGGATGTAATTAAAATCACAAGGGTTGATCGTGCTTATTATTTTAATTTTTCAATCTATATTATGTGTGAACTCCTTCGGGAGGTATAAGATTGATGTAATTTTAATTATTTTTGATCAATCGTGATGGCGGTGGTGGCTGTTTCTGACGCCGGACGAGATGCTGGTTTTAAGCAGTCCAGAGGCAGACAGATGATTTTTGATGAAGGAATCGACAGCCAAAACCTTATAAAAAAACTGGGGCGCTGCCCCGAACCCCGCGACCTGACCGGGCAGGTCGAACCCCGAATAGATCTGCACAGCGCCAGATTTTGGATTCGGATAGTTGAGGACGGAGCAGCAAACATGACCATAATAGTTGGATATTTTCTCTTATTTTTGTCATTTTACTTTTTCTGATTATGCATATTTATTATTGTATGGTTGTTTTTTTGAAAAACTAAGCCTAAATTAATAATGGACAACATGGACATAATATCAACTAGTAGAAAAATCCTTATTATTAAATAACTAAGTGGGAGAGGATATTTATTTAGTATAAATCCTATGGTCTCCATTACTGGTTTGTAGGTGATGTAATTATACTTGCGTGTTGGCTTTAGTACTTTCCTTCATATCGGATGAGTATAATTATGGATCACCAGTACAAACTTCCTTAGGGATAATTGTAGAAAGTTACCTAGTATGTGTTCACTTCTCCATCTGAAGGAACTCATTACAAGGTAATGGACTTAGTATTAAGTAATGGTATACACTTAGATACAAATAATGGTATCCTCTCCATCGGAGTCACTACTATTATTTGTATGACCAGAGCAAGACCAGCATATTAATTTTATTTGTCATAAAGTTATGTTGACATGATAGTAAAATTAATAAGAAAAACCTACTTGAACAAAGTTGAATTTATATACGTCCACACTATCGTGGCATGCTAAATTCATGGTGTTCAAGGTGTTGGTGAATTTCTTATTATTGTTTTGAGGGAATCAATATTTAGTTAATTCAAAAAGCTTTTTTGCCCTACATAATTTTATTTATGTGATTCTCAGGATTTCAAAAAATGGGTTCTTTCAGTCCACTTATGGTGATTCTTAAAGAAAACAAACTTACTGGACCTAATTATATTGACTGGAAACGTAATTTGGACATTGTTTTGACTGCTGAGGAGTACAAATATGTACTTGTTGAGGAATGCCCACCTAAGCCTGATGCTAACTCTGATGAAGAGGTCAAAGAGGCTTATAAGAAGTAAAAAAAGGCAGATGAGATGGCGCGGTGTTACATTCTGGCATCTATGTCAAATGTACTGCAACATCAGCATCAGGCCATGGCCACTGCTTATGACATGATGTATAACCTTAAGGAACTCTTCGGACATCAGAGTAGAGCAGCTAAGCAGTTTACTATGAAATGTTTGATGAATACAAAAATGGCTGAGGGTATACCAGTAAGGGATCATGTTCTCAAGATGATGGGTCATCTGAATGAGATGAAGATCCTTAGAGCTGAAATCGATGGAGAATCCCAGGTCGATATCATTTTTGGGACTCTGTCTAAAAGTTTTGACAATTTCTGCCTTAATTACAACATGAACAAAAGGTTATATAGTTTGGCAGAACTTGCAAAAGAGCTACAGGATGCTGAATCTCTCTTTAGGCATAGTGGTCATGTTTTTGTTTCTGAAAAGGCTTCTACTTCTAAGCCAAAAGGCGGTAAGAAGAAGAATAACATTCAGAAACAGGCAAACTCAGCAAAGAAGGGCATGGGACCTCATGGCGCGGTGAAAAAGCCAAAAGGCAAATATTTTAAGTGCAAAGGGTCAGGATATTGGAAGACTGATTGTCCACTTCTCAAACAAGAGAACAAAGAAGGTATATCTCATTTACTAGTAGTTGAAACTTGTTTAGCGGTGTTATCTACCGGCACCTGGTGTGTAGATACAGGAGCCACTAATCATGTCTGCAATACATTGCAGGGGTTCCAGAAAACCAGACGGCTCAGTGATGGAGAGATATGCTTGTTCATGGGTGATGCTACAAAAGTATCGATGGTTGTATTAGGAGATGTTACTTTATCTTTTGGTAGAAATAAGTCTTTGACATTGAGAGATTGTCTTTATGAACCTTCACTTAGAAGGAATTTAGTTTCTGTTTCTATGTTAGTTAAGGATGGATATTTAGTTTATTTTAATGAAAATATTGTTATTAGAAAGAATAAACATTTTATCTGTTCTGGTGCATTGGTTGATAATTTGTATGTCATTAATCCTATTTCGCCTATAATGCAACTTATGTAAATGAATAATATGTCATCTAACTTAAATAAGAGAAAGTAACCTTCTTATATGAACCAAACATATCTTTAGCACTTGCGATTGGGGCATATTAACATAAGAAGGATTCAAAGACTGGTTGAAGATGGACCTTTGAGTTCATTGGAAGTGGAGGCACTACCAGTCTGTGAATCCTGCTTGGAAGGTAAAATGACCAAAAGGCCTTTTACGGCAAAGGGGTATAGGGCCAAAGATGTGTTGGAATTGGTTCATTCTGATTTGTGTGGACCCATGACTATCCAAGCTAGAGGTGGCTTTGAATATTTTGTTACATTTATTGACGATTATTCAAGGTATGGATACATTTATTTGATGCGCCGTAAGTCTGAGTGCTTTGAGAAATTCAAAGAGTACAAGGCTGAAACGGAGAAACGTCATGGAAAATGTATCAAGTCATTACGATCAGATCATGGTGGCGAGTACCTCTTTGGAGAGTTTAGAGATTATTTATCAGAGGCTGGGATTGCATCCCAATTGACTGTACCTGGAATGCCCCAGCAGAATGGTGTAGCCGAAAGAAGGAATAGAACTCTTATGGAGATGGTCAGATCAATGATGAGTTATTCGGATTTGCCAGATTCGTTTTGGGGATATGCCTTAGAGACTGCAGCTTATATTTTGAACTTGGTTCCTTCTAAGTCAGTACCTCTTACTCCCACAGAGCTGTGGATTGGGCATAAGCCTAGTCTGAAACATGTTCGCATTTGGGGTAGTCCAGCACATGTGCTGAATGGGAAAGCAAATAAGTTGGAATCTCGTACAGAAGTACGCTTGTTTGTAGGCTATCCAAGAGGAATGAAAGGAGGTTTATTTTATAGTCCTAAGGATCAGAAGGTCATTGTTAGCACCAATGCCCGATTCTTAGAGGAAGACTATGTGATGAACCATAAACCCATAAGTATAGTTGTTCTAGAAGAACTGAGACGTGAGACACCAAGTACTTCAGTACCAATAGTACAAGTGGTTGAACCACAAATAACTACACAACGTGTCACAAATGTTATACCACAACCGATAGTGCCTCGTCGTAGTGAGAGGGTTATGATACAACCTGATAGATATATGTTCTTGGGAGAGTCGTCAGACTTCGTCCCTGAGGAACAAGATTATGGTCTCTGTACCTACAATGACGCACTCCAAGATAAAGATGCAGAGTCTTGGCAAAAAGCAATGATATCTGAAATAGAATCTATGGATTCTAATAAGGTCTGGGAGCTTGTAGAACTACCCGTTGGTGTAAAAGCCATTGGATGCAAGTGGGTCTATAAGAGAAAAAGAGGATCAGACGGTAAGGTTGAAACCTTTAAAGCTTGGCTTGTAGCAAAAGGTTTTACTCAAAGAGAGGGTATCGATTATGAGAAAACCTTTTCTCCTGTAGCCATGTTTAAGTCTATCCGGATTCTTTTATCTATTGCAGCTCATCTCGATTATGAGATTTGGCAAATAGATGTCAAGACAGCTTTCCTTAATGGAAGTCTTGAAGAACACATCTATATGAAGCAACCAGACGGGTTCATTGAAAAGGGCCAAGAGCATCTTGTTTGTAAGCTCAAGAAGTCCATTTATGGACTTAAGCAAGCTTTAAGATCTTGGAACATATGTTTTGATCAGTTGATAAAATCCTATGGATTTGATCAATGTCAGGATGAATCATGTGTATACAGAAAGTGTGACGAAAACGTGGTGGTGTTCCTAGTACTTTATGTGGATGACATCTTGCTCATTGGAAACAATGTGAAGGTGTTATCTGATGTAAGGGTATGGTTATCCAAACAGTTTGATATAAAGGACTTGGGAGAAGTAGGTCACATCCGTGGGATCAAAGTTCTACGAGATTGCAAGAAAAGGATGTTGGGCTTATCCCAAGCTTCCTATATCGATACTGTACTAACTCGTTTTAGTATGCAAAATTCTAAGAAAGGTTTCTTACCTTTTAGACATGGAATTGCTCTATCAAAGGAGCAGTGTCCAAGGACACCGAAAAAGATAGAGAACATGAAGGTAGTTCCTTATGCTTCAGCAGTAGGAAGCTTAATATATGCAATGCTATGTACGAGACCAAACATCTGCTTTGCCATAGGCATGGTCAGTAGATATCAGTCTAACCCAGGACAAGAGCACTGGACTGCCCTAAAGCATATTTTGAAGTACCTAAAAAGGACTAAAGAGTATATGCTAGTTTACCAGGCAAATAGTTTAGTTCCCTTGGGGTATACAGACTCAAATTTTCAGTCAGATAGGGATTTTAGGAAATCTACCTCAGGTTATGTGTTTACTTTGAGAGGTGGAGCCATTGTGTGGAGGAGTATCAAGCAAAAATGTATTGCTGATTCCACCATGGAAGCTGAGTATGTGGCAGCCTCTAAGGCAGCCAAAGAAGCAGTTTGACTTAGAAACTTTCTGTTGGACTTGGACGTGGTACCTAGTTTGCCTAAGTCTATTACACTTTATTATGATAATAGTGGTGCAGTTGCAAATTCGAAGGAACTACGAGCCCATAAGACAGGCAAACACGTTGAGCGCAAGTACCACCTGATACGACATTTCGTAAAGAAAGGAAAAGTTGTTGTGATCAAGATAGCATCAGCCGACAACCTAGCTGATCCTTTTACAAAGAGCTTACCATCTAAGGCTTTTGACAGTCATATTGAGAGAATGGGAGTCAGATGTGTAGCAGCATGGCTTTAAGTATAAGTGGGATATTTGTAACAGTATACTGAAAAGCAATGCTTTGAGTATAAGTGGGAGATTGTTAGGGTTATATACTAAAAGCATCACTTTTGTAGTAATCTTATTTCCTTAAATTTTGAATGAGAATCATATTGGCAAATGTTTGCATATTGTATTTGTTGCAAGTGTTAATGCAAATGTCTGATATTCTATATTGTAGATAATATGGTATGTGGTGTCACACAGAAGATCATATTATCAGTTTCCTATGGAGTATATAAATAGTTCACAACCTAGATGGACTTGGGCAATCTATTGGAAAGGTTGTAGTATAATCTGGTATTAGTCTATCTTGACTATAGGTTTATACTAGTACACTTTGTGTGTATTAAACAGGACCACTTGAGGTTGTTCTCTTTGTACTGACTACATAAGAGAACAAATACCTCTGTTATTATGGATGCTTGTGCTCTTAATCCGGATATAATAACGGACATGTATATGCAGTGTGCATTACTTTGACTCATAAAAGAGTGAGATTCATTATGGATCAACAACCTCTATGAATTGGGTAATAATATTGTATGTATGATGGGCTATTGATTATAAATGGAATCCATGTCCCGATACATCGGGTTGACGATGTCCCCTTAAGGAGCTCATAAGGATTGTCATGTAAACCCTGCAGGTGGATTATATCCGACATAACAAATAAAGTTGAGCGGTACTACTTAAGGATAAAAGATGTCGAATCAATATAGTTGTTAGTAACTTAATTTGATTGACGGACATACGATATCTTAACATGGGGAGCCAAACGAGCATATAATAAAAGGAGCCTACAAACATAATTTGGGATTAGGGAGGTAGTGCAATAATAGCTCATTAGGGGACCGAGCTATTGTTAATGGGCCTGGATTGTGTGTTCATGCTGAACACGGGATATCCAGATCCGTTAGGAGGCCTAAACCTCATTTCTCCTCATGGTCCCTGCCGTAGCCTATATATATCCTCTATTCTCTGGCCGCCAGATTACTGATCAGAAATCTAAAACTTTCTCTAAATTTGTGATTCACGTAAGGAGAGAAAGAGAGGGCTGCCAAGGAGAAGAAAATGTTTGGAGATCGTCGCCCACATGACGTCCAACTCGAGAAAGGAATAACGTGCAGAAGATCTTGGGATCGTCCGCTCTAGATTGCCATATTACTTGTCTCCTTTCCGCCGCAGGTATAATTCGTGAACCCTTGTTTCCGTCTATGAAGGGTTAGAACACGTATTAGATCTGTTTTACTTTCTATCGATCAATACGCACACCAAAAGAAGGGTCCTGGGAATCCCCAGTTCCACCACAATAAACTTCATTCTTTTTGGCAGACTCTCAAGGTAGTTGGTTCCAACTTCTAGGTCTGTACGTGCTCTGCTTAGAGGATCAGTTGGTGTTGTGCTTGAAGGTTCTGCAGGTGCTGTACTTGGTATACAGATGTCTCCATTAACATCGTCGATTGTCTGTTGATTCAGTTCGTCAAATGTAACATTTATTGACTATTCGATGATCATAGTTCTTTTGTTGAAGACTCTGTACCCTTTACTTTTGGCTGCATAACCTAAAAATATACCTTCATCGACCTTTTCGTCAACCTTTCCCAAGTTATCTTTAGTATTAAGAATAAAGGATTTGCAACCAAAGATTTTGAAATAAGAAACTGAGGGTGTTCTATCAAACCATAACTAATAGGGAATCTTTTTCGATTTAGGTCGAATTAGAACCCTATTGAGAACATAACAAGCTATATTGACAGCTTCAGCCAAAAAGTATTTAGGTAGACTAAACTGATTTAACATAACTAGCCATTTCAGATAGAGTCATATTATTACGTTCCATAACTCTATTTTGTTGCGGAGTCCTAGGACAGGAGAACTCATGTAAATAATCGTATGTGTCACAAAATTGCTCAAACTCTGCATTTTCAAATTCGTCGTCATGATCGCTTCGAATACGAGTGATCATAAATCCTTTCTCATTCTGAACATTCTTACAAAAGGAGACAAATTCAGACAATGCATCAATTTTTCATGCAAGAAAAATATACCTGCGTGTATCTAAAGAAATCATCTACTATTACAAAAGAATATAACTTACCACCTAGGCTAGCAATTCTACTAGGCCCAAAAAAATTCATATGCAATAATTGTAGAGGTTTAGTGGTACTTACAGCGTTCTTGGACTTAAATGTGGATCGGGTAGCTTTATTCTTTTCACATTCACTATATACCATATCCTTCTTGAAGGTGATGTCCGGTATGCCTCGTACCAACTTCTTTATGGACAGTCTTGAAATTGTGTCTATGTTTGCATGACTGAGTCTCATTTGCCATAGTTGACTCTCATTATTCTTGGCGATTAAGCAGCTACCTGCTTTGTTAGCCTCTTCCAACAGATAAAAAACATATATATTGTCTTCCATAATACCTTCAAAGATGGTACTACCAGTTGAGCTATCAACTATAATATATTTGTCTTTGACAAAGTTAATACCATAACCATAGTCAGCTAAATGGCTTATGCTAAGTAGGTTATGTTTTAACTCGGTTACTAGACAGACATCTTTAATCACAGGATAGGGAGCCATACTAATGTTGTCGATACCTACTATATACCCTTTAAGATTAGTACCGAAGGAGACGTATCATTCCTTCTTCTTCGACAGTATTGCGAATAATGATGCGTCACCGGTCATGTGTCATGAGCAACCGTTATCGAGGATCCACTTACTTCTAGCATGCATAGGGTGTTCTACCCACAAAAGAATTTACAGATGAAACTATTGGTACCCATTTTTGTAGGGTCTTGAAATGTTAGTCTTCGGTATCTATGCACATATCTTTAAATCAACAAGTTTTCTAGCTCTACATGCAAGAGAGATATAACCAATGGTGCCACAATAATGACATCTAGCAAGTTGAGTGATAGATGTAGTATGTTGTACATAATTGGTAGGTCTTGGTTTTCTAGTTGGATATTGATATTAAAATGCATGCCTATTAGTTTTCTTGTGTAAAGGTTTGGTTGGTCTGACAGTATTGGGTTTGATAGTGTTCCGGTTTTTCGGTAAGTGACACATGTTAGGATAGGAAGCAGCAACCTCAGGCTGTTTTTCTAACCTAATTTTCAACTTTTTGAAAGTATCATACAGTGTATTGTAGTCAGCAGTGAGTGCATCATTTCTGACTATTTCTTGCTGAAGACTCTTCTTCTCTTTGAGTAGACCTTCCTCTAATTTGGTAATGGTCTTGTCTTTCTCTTCGGATAGCCTTGTAGTCTCGTATAAATGCAACTTAACAGAAGAGAGCTTACCTACCTCACTAGAATTATTATTACTTCTAACCTCAACTAGTAGGTCGATAAGTCTTCATATTTTACCTTTATACTCTTTGAGTACCTTCTTAGAGTTTTGGTATTTGCTACACAATTTTCTGTAATCACCTAAGAGGTCACTAAAGGCTTCACCTAACTATTCAAAGGTAAAATCATCATATGTATCAAACAGAGGGTTAGTGTTTACCTGATCAAATGCTATTAAGCATACATTTGCAGCGTCGTCTAATAGTTCATCTTCTGAGTTGCTGGCTTCACTTTCATGCCATATGCTTGTGTTGGCATACCTTTTGGATGTTGATTTCTTTAGGTAACCCTTGTCATACTTGTTGCTTTTCCTGGTTGATGATGAGCTGTCAGACAGTCCTTCTTGATGTGTCCTTTCTTCCTGCAACCATAGCAGATTGGATCTTCTTCATTGTTGCTATTATTGTTGTTGTATTATTTTGTTCTTCTATTGAATCTCATGAACTTCTTAAAATTTCTTACTATGAGAGCTTGATCTTCAGAGTCAGAGTCAATGTCGTTAGAATCATCTTCGACAGATCTTCTATGTTGAGCTTCCAGGGCGATCGACTTCTCCTTTGGTGCAACTTCTTCAAAGTCTTGAAGTTCCAGCTCGTGAGTGAGTAGCTTACCCATGAGTGTTTCAAGAGACATAGTAGTGAGGTCATTTTCTTTAATAATTGCAATAGCCTTTGGAATCCAGTTCTTCGTGAGAGCTCATAAAAGTTTACGAATCTTCTCATGGTTATTGTATTCCTTGCCTAGAGAAGACAAAGGGTTTACAATATCCAGAAATCTTGTAAACATCTGAGTGACAGATTCGTTTGACTTCATCTTGAACGCCTCATACTCATGAGTAAGTCGACTAATATTTGACTCCTTGACTTGTGTCGTGCCTTCGTGAGTAACTTCGAGAAGTTTTCACACTTCATTTGATGTTGTGGCATATAGACACCCTATTAAATTCAGTCATGTCTAAGACACAAAACAAAGCATTAATAGCACGTGCGTCAAGACTAGCTTATTTCTTTTCAGCTTTTGTAAACTTGTCATAGGATTTCTCAACCAACTCTCCATCAACAAGAATACGTGCAGGCTTTTTATAGCCATCAATCACAATAAATAATAAATCAAAATCTAGAGATTTTAAGAAGAAACTCATACGTATTTTCTAGTATGTGTAATTTGTACCATCAAATAGTGGGGGTCTGTTTGCGGCCTGGCCTTCACTTATGATTTTTACAGTTATCATGTATGATATAGTGATCTATGTAACAGCAGTATAGATAAGAATATAATAATTTTGTTACCTTGCTTTATATGTATAATTCGCTATGATACCAATTAAAGGAACGAAATATAAAGCACTATGCTCTAGAGGGGGGTAAATAGAGTAGGCAGCAGAAATTTAGCGTTCAAAATTAGTTAGCAGCAAGATCACAGAATATATATCACAGATATGTAAATAAAAAATAGAGAACAGAGAGCTAACGTAAACACAAGGATGTATATTGGTTTTTCTTTTGTGAGGACTAGCCCAGTCGGAAGAACTATAGCTTCCAGTTGAATCCGCTACGGAAAAATGCCGTAAGTTTTCCTCCAAAGTTCTTGCAACTTCTACACGAGCTTTGATCCGAAGTACTCGGCCAATTTCAATTGTGAAGTATCTTTCTTCAATCAAGCCTCTGATTACAATCACTCTGAACTTCTAGACCATACCGTACTGGCAAATCGACTAGAGGATTATAAATTGCTGGAATTTGAAAATGAATAGCTTAGAACACTTTGGAAGAACGTAAAAAGCTTAGAGAGAAGAGAAGAAAGAGGTGTGTTGAAATGAGAAAAATTCTTCTCTATTTATAGGTTTTCGAAAGGAAGAATTCGGGCATAATTCTTTGAGAGAATCTCGACAAATAGTCGTTGCATCCGTAACTGTATAATGACCAAGTTCAAAATCTAACGGGCACTAACCTAACACGGGGCGAATTTGGGCAGAACTCGGACCGAATTCTCTTGGGGTCAAGAGTTTGATTTTTGGGATTTTTGAAAATTGAATTTTGGGCTTTTGAAAAGTTTAAGGCAGTTAGGAGCTTTTTGTAAAATAGGCTATTTTTAAAATAAATGATATTTAAAAAAAATTGGATTAGCTTATTTGCCAGTACGACTCAGTGTACATCGTATTCTTAGACTCAATAAAATATGAAAATTACATTAAATATTGAAATACAAACTCATGTGGCAAAATGGATTCAGTCTTGAACGGTAGCAATAGCAATTCTCAGTAATCGTCCAAGTAGCCCTTATATCGAGATAGGGCTAGATCAATTATTAAAATCAGGTTTGACCATGACCAATAGGCTAACAGAGATTAGCAGCAGCCGGTTGAAGCCACGAAGTGATATCCGAGGTTCTATCCGTATGAAGTCCATTCCGAAGGTGACAAAGGAGCGTTCCATGAGTTCAAAATTATTATGAACTTACTAGTTCCTGAGAGCAGATCGACAAAAATGGTTGAATCTTGCTTTGAGCAGCAGTTATCGCTATCACCCCAACAAGAAGCCTCTTCTATTTTATTTTATGTTGTAGTAACTTGGTTGTGTTGTTGTTATTTTTATGACTTTATTTCCAACAAGTCAGGTTTAAATCTCGTATTTGTTAGTTGTTGTAATCTTCAAGTTGAACTTTGTAAGTTGTACATCATTTGTATGATTTTATGTAACCAAAATTAATAGGAAGGAGGTATGGGCGGAGGTCATGACTCCAGGACGATGGTGTCGCAGTCGTTGTAAGAGTTGATGAAACAGGTGGGTTTGAGAGAGTGAGAAGAAGAAGAAGAAGAGGTGGTGGTTGTAGTGGAGAAACACAAAGGGGGACAACGTGCATAGGAGAGAGAGAAAAAAAGAGGATTTATAAATATAAGGAATAATTTGGTTCAAAAATATATTTTTTTTGTTACGACGAAAAAAGGAACGGCTGACTAAGGAAAATATCTACCTAAAACTTCTCAATTTGAGGATATTTAATGGTATAATATAAAAGTATAGTATAACAAGTTGAATATTTTAAATACTATTGCTAAAACTTGTCCTGATCTGCACCTGGGCCATCTCAGTCCCAATAATATTCATAAGAGTATTAGATATTAAAACACAACATCCCTATTGATAAACAATATTGAAAAGTATTGACAATGACACAAACCAGCCAAATCCGAGTGACCTTTATGGTCAGCGGAGAGAGGCATAAAAGTTCAAGTTGGGAGACAAAAGATTAGTTGATAGCCACAAGGGTGTATTATTTCTTCTATTTAAGGTGGGAGTTGGAAAGATAATGGGTCAAAAATGTTGGAAAAGAAGCACAGAAACCTTTCCCCAAACTAGAGAGTACCTGCAAGAGAACCGAGCAATACAACACACGAACCAAACACCAAACACAATCCACGCAGACACAGAGAATTTTTGACGTGGAAAATCCTTGCGAAAAAAAAAACCATGGGGCGATCGGAGTCCAACCCTTGAGAAGCCTTCACTAATAAAATAAAGGAGTACACCCTCTACAAACTTCTTCCGATCCAATACGGATCCCCTCAATACTTGGAAGCAAGAATAATTGATTACAAGGCTACGAAGAACAAAGACAACGAGTAGAGATTACCCGAACACGATCCTCCTTCGAAAATAGCCTTCAATCCTCCTTCTCTCCCAAAGTTGTAATGGCACTCTTGTCTCTTTTCTCTCTATTTTCCTCAATATTGTGTTATGATTAGGGTTAGAAAAAACTATGTATAAATACCCTAATCTGCAGCAAAACCTGGACCATAGGATATGATCCAACGGTATAAAAATACCCTAAAATCAGCCTCAGCCCGTCGACATAGATATTTACAAAAAACAAAAGAGGATTTAATTTCTACAAACTAAGAAAGAGTACAAAAAGTACAATTAAATTCTGGAAAAGTACAACTATAGAAATCTGATCAGAAGACGATCACTTTATCACTTGGATGATGTGATATCGAAGACACGAGCCTCTAGAGGATGCAATAGCACTTTAGCAAGAGATTCTGATCCTTTATCTTTTGAGACTGATTTGAAACTCTATTTATAGAGTTCTAAAAATAATAATTTAGCAGTTATTCTGCGTTGCACAAGCTTTAGGTTGCGCACCTGTTCACTTGTGCGAATAGTTACACCAACTGCTGTGGACACGTGGCATGTTTGATTGAGATGCGCGTTGTCGTGGACAGTTTAGTGGGCATGTTCTACGAAGTTAGAGGCTTGTGCGCTATGTCACCCTGTTCTAGATATTGTCTGATCACCTTGCGCGAGCTTCATCAGGTTAAACGAGGGCACAACGTAGTAACTTGTGCGAGCGGTTGCACCAACTGTTGTGGACACGTGGCATCATTTGAGTGAGATACGCATGGTCATGAGCAATGTAGTGGACACATTCTACGAAGTTAGTGGCTTGCGTGCCACGTCACCCTGCTCTGGATATTGTTTGATCACCTTGCACGAGCTTCATCAAGTTGTGCGGGGGCACAACGTAGCAACTAGCACCTGGTTTCATCCTCGCATAACCTGACATGTTGAGCAAACTGCTAGCTGACTAAATCTTCTCGAGCGCCGTGTTTGTGCAAAATTCGAACGGATTTTCCTTGATATACGTTCTGTCAGTTGTCAGGTAATAATGATGTTGTTATAGTCTTTCGAGGAAACTGCCACGTGGCTTTCGTGCAACCTGAGGTTGGCGTAACCTGAGATAGGCGCAACCTGATGTGGCACAACTTGATATAGGTGCAACCTGATATGGCACAATCTATTGATGTGATGCAACTTGATGAGATAATTTCTGGGTGAGTAGCATAGCATAATTTTAGCCTCTACAAGACCCCCTTCAAAGTTTTCGAAACTTGAAAAGTCTTCAAAGTTTCGAAATACTTTGAATTAGAAATGGTTGTGTCTAAGTTGTGCCAGTCAACTCGAGCCCGGTTCTTCAGCGCGAGTTGCGCGGTTCAGCCTCACTTGCAAAGCTATAAATAGCCGTACCCTTTGGATTTTTTATTCTTCATCATCGTTTAGGATTCTTCAAAACCCTATTTCTTCTCCTTCTTTCCGATATTCGAGAGTTTCGACCAGCACCAATGGCGCCCAAGCACTCTGCTGCCGAAAAGGGCAAGAATGTGGCCGAGTCCTTTAAGTGAGCTCTGCCATCTTCACGCTGAGAAACGGCCAACCCGGCCATGGAGGGTAAGTATCTGATCATAGACCCGATTGTCGATGACCCTATTTAGGGTTTGGCTCGATTATGACAACGTGTGCCCACTCTTTTTAGAGTTGGGCACACCCCATAACTTGTGCCTACCTTTTTAGGGTTTGGTTGTTGTCGATCCACGTTGCTTAGCACTTTAAAAAGTTGTGTTGTCTTTTGATTTTATGAAATCAATTTGGGCACAACTTTAAGATGTTGTGCATCATAAATATGGCACAACCTGATTGATGTGCATGATTGTGCAATCTGATGGTCGTGCAGTCTGAGTGCTACACTACGTGAGGGTTGTGCACTCTTAATCAAGAGATAATTAAGTGCTCGGTTCATTCCCAATAACGAACCTATTTATGGGACGCTCTTTTTCGAAACGTCTTTTTCTCTTCTTCCTCGTTAAGTGTTACCCGCCCATTTATGGGGAAGACGAAGAGTTGGCGGGGGCCAACCTTCACTGTATATATATAAGGACATGAGGTTCAAACTCCATCTTCATTCATTCTCATGGCATCCAAAGAGAACATGAAGAAGGAGGCGAACGCCAATGGCAAAGCTTCTGGGGAGAAGTCGAACTCTGTGCCTGCAGCATAATTGCTGGAAGCTGACCCGTCCCTGAGGGCGGAGAACTTCCTAGACTATTTTGGCCTGACCCCAACAGTCTTTGCTCGTTCCAGTAGTGGGCCATCGTCTTCCGAAGAGCGTGGCACATTAGAACAGAGGGAAGGATTCCTCCATCTGATGTATCGCTCGTGGATCCACAATATGGAGGAGTTGAGCACTGCTTTGCGTCAAGCTGATGACAGAAAGAAGAAATGACGTGATATGGGAGTGTCATTTTACATAATGGCCATAGTGCCTATGTATGTGGTGTCTATCTCTTTTTTTTCATTATGAAATGAAAAAAAAAGTTTGACTTTATAGATCCTGGCACATTTGAACGTTTGTTGCGTAACTGTCTTGACACGTCTCGATCTCGGCATATTTGAGCTTTGTTGTGTAACTATCTTGATACGTCCCGCGCTCTCTCTTTTTTAGACCTTTCTCGATTTTGACAATACCAACTTTTGAACAACACGTGGCGCCTCACGTGTGATTTCAAATCTTTTGCGTTCTATTCTTCTCAAAATATATGCTTAGGTACGCACATGACATTCCAGCCTCAATTGTATAGAGAGCATTCACTGTATTCTCATCTTCTTTCTAATGCTTGCAGGGGACCGACTGACAAAACTCCCCAGAACTGGCATCGGTGACCTTGGATGCTATGGAGCTGAACCACCTTGACACACACATCAGACAGCTTAGAACTCTTCATGTTTAAGAGGGCTTCCTCGAGATGGTAGGAAGGACCTTTATACATAAGAGTTGGATGGTGGAGACACAGAAATAGGAATCGTATCACAAGGGTGATCTCATTCCTACTTCTCATGAAGGGTCGTTGTTTCTCCACCAGTTGTATTGACAGCAACTTGTCTTCGAGCTGCTGTACTCTGTCGTTCTCCTCTCGTCTTTCTAAGAAAGAAGACCAGAGTTGATTCCGTTGCCTTGCTCGCTGCTTCAGGTCGAGTCGATACGAAAATAGCACCAACAAGAAGATCCAAAGATGTAATAGACGTCCATTTGTTATATTTAGAATGAAAATCCAAGATGTAATAGATTTCTATTAAGATATATCTATGTTTTTAAAGAACGAATAAAGAATGATTTTTCTCTCCTTTATGACTTGATTTGATGTGATGATATAGAAAATAGAATCCAGCGGTAATATGGACGTGAACTCATTTTTCTATTGATGATCTTCAAGTCAGTTGGGACTCAAAGACAGGATATCGTGTCTAAGAAGATGATATCTGTGATAATACGGATAAGATATCTTTTAAAATAGTTGGGTTTCAAATGACAAAATTGATGATTTGGATGGACTCCACTGGAGATTTTGAGTATTTATTATCTGTGGCTTTATTTACGAAAAAGTAAATAAACGATAATCAATGTAGGTTCGTTCACGAGGTGAATAAAGACGAAAAGATTGATGAATGAATAAACATGCCTTTTCGAGTAAAGGTCGCTTCAGTTCTCGAGACAGACAATAAATGAAGACCTCTTCACTAGATGAAAGGAGATGAATGAACGAACATACCTTTTCGAGGAAAGGTCGCCTCGGTTCGTACGATAGACTGTTTTGGCCTTTCAATCTATAAATAGTGCAGAACTTTTTGGAGAATGTTATCCACACCTATTCCTTCATTGCAAATATCTTCCGAAGATGTACCTAAGAAGGCTGAGATTATCTCGAAGATCGAAGCTGCTACTGACGCTTCTTCTGACGAGCCTCGATCACCTATCCAGCCAGAAGTAGGAGAAAGCTCGGTTATTCCTGAACAGAAGCAGGACATTCTCGCCAAACTGGTGGAACATGGAAGCACTACCAAAGAAGAAGCTCTTAGGAAAGCCGCGTGTGAATTGTTGGTGTCATCCAACAATAATGTATTCGAGCTTCTTGTAAAATTTGTCTTCGATCTGGAGGGCTCTGGTCCTCGTTGATTTTATGTATTTCCTTCTGTTTAAACTATTGCAATAAAAGAAATTTTATTTACATTCTAGTTTTTGTGCTGATGTGTTTTTATACATAGTATTTCTTAAGAAATTTGCCATTGATAGGCATCATGGCAACTCAACTGTCCATAACAGTCAATTGATAAGCTCCGTTTGAGAAAACTTTGCTTACAATATAGGGTCCTTCCCACTTTGTTTCGAATTTGTCTTTACTTATGTGCGTCATAGTCATAGGACGTCTGACAGTTAGAACTAGTTCTCCTTTTTGAAATGCTCGTATTTGACTTTATGGTTGAAAGCTTTTGATAGACAGTCTTAGTATAGCTCAATATGTTGTTGAGCTAGGAGCCATTTCTCATCAAGTGCTTCAAGCTTCTGAAGTCGAAGATGATCATTGTTTTTTGTTGTGAGTTCATTGGCAATTGCAATCCTTAAGGAGGGGATTTGAATTTCCAACGGTAGGACAGCCTCGCAGCCATACAGCAAGGAGAATTGTGTGCAACCAGTTGGAGTATGTATAGTAGTGTGATAAGCCCATAGACATTCTCTAAGAATTTTACTCCAATTTCTTTTATTGGTAGAAATGAATTTCTTGAGAAGCTTGATGATAGTTTTGTTAAATGCTTCAACCAAACCGTTCGCTGCAGGATTGTAGGCCATGGAAGCAACATTGTTGATTCTGTTATCATCATAAAATCGAGTAAATTTTTGACTGATGAATTGTGGTCCATTATCATGAATAATTCGTCGAGGAATGCCAAATCTGTATATCACATAATGTTTGATGAAGTTGATGACGCTGCTAGTCTTGACTTTAGATAAAGGTATGGCTTCTGCCCATTTCGAGAAGTAATCGATTACAGCTAGTATAAATCGATGTCCTCTAGATGACGGTGGATTGATAGGACCAATGACATCCATACCCCAAGCTTATGATGCAGCAGTCGGATAAAGGAACTCCGACGGTTGATGGATGAAATCTGTATGAATTTGACAGGCTTGACATTTTCTTGCATATTCAATGGCGTCTGATATCATAGTGGGCCAACAATAGCCCATGCGCTGAATACGATCTTGTAACTTAGGACCAGGCTGATGTGCACCACATACTCCATCGTAGGCTTCACGTAGTATTTGTTTTACTTCATCTCCCGCAAGATAGCGTAAGAGTAGACCATCGAATGTTCTTCGATAAAGGGTCTTAGAAATATAATTATAATAAAACCGGAGTGATCGCCTACGGATTGTTGTAGCTTCTTAGAATCTTCAGGTAAAATGTCATGTACCACGAAGTCAATGAAAGGAGCTCTCCAATCTTCACTAACGACATTGATTTCGGTTGAATTGTTGAACTCAATATTTGAGCTATTTTTAATGCAAAATAACACTCTATTAGTGACGACAATCATTTGTTACCTTTTCACTGGAATTGCTAATATATAACTATCAGATTAGCCAATGCATCAGCCTCCGTATTGTATGCCCGACGTACATGTTCAATGAAGAAACCCTTGAACGATGTAGCCAGCCTAATTGCTGCTTTATGGTATGGGACAAGATCTTGGTGCCGAACTCCATATGTGCCTCTAACTTGGTTAACAATCAATTTAGAATCTCCATATACTTCAAGATATTTAATATCTAATTGTTTAGCCAATTAGAGACCAATAAACAAAGCTTGTATTAAACCATATTATTGGAACACGACTCATCTAAAGAATAAGCTCTTTGAATAGCCAACCCTTCTGGTGAGACGAGGACGATTCCAACTCCAACGACAATAGCACCTTTTGGTCCGATTCTGGATGCACCATCAAAGAATAGATGCCAGGTAAGAATTTCCTCTGAAATCATATTGGATTCCAAAGTTTCGTCAGGAATCTCGTCGTAGAGTTTAGACGTTTTGGAAATTGGATGAGCTGCCAGAAAGTCAGCAAGAGCTTGACCTTTAACAGATTTTTGAGAAACATAAACCATATCATATTGTGCTAACAATATGGCCCATGTTGCAAGCCTGGAATTGAGGGTACTGGGCTTCTTCATCAAGACCCGAAGAGGGTTAACTCTAGAAATAACATGACTAGTTTGGCCAGTGATATAATGTCTTGTCTTTTGAACAGAAAACATCAAAGCTAGACATTCTTTTTTCACTGGGGTGTATCGATGTTCAGCTTAATCACCGTACGGCTAAGATAATAGATAGCCTGTTCATGACCTTTATTCTTCTGAGCTAATAAAGCACCTAGTGAATGGTCCATTGCTCGAACATACATCAGGAAGGGTATTCCTGAGACGGAGGCACTAGAACTGGAGGGTTCATCAAGTACCGCTTTATGTCTTCAAATGCTTGTTGACATTCTTCAGTCCAAATAAAAGACACATCTTTCTTTATGAGTTGAGTGAACGGTCTACAGTGTCCAGAGAGATTTGAGATGAATCTCCTGATGTACGCAAGCTGTCCTTGGAATCTTCGTAGCTCTTTTAGGTTGTGTGGAGGGCGCATCTCTTGAATGGCTTTAATTTTCTCAGGGTCAACGTGTATACCTTTAGAGGTAATAACAAATCCAAGAAATTTGCCACTAGAGACTCCAAGGAATGACTTGGTGGGATTTATCTTGAGTTGATGCTGACGTATTAGATCGAATATAGTTCTCAAGTCTTAAATGGTCTTCCTTTAGACGACTTTTGACAGCAATATCGTCTACATAGCATTCAACTGTCTTTCAAATGATCACGAAAGATAGTACTCATGGCCCGCTGATAAGTTGACCAGCATTTTTGAGATCAAACGGCATGACAGTGTAGCAATAAACACCAAGAGGAGTGCAAAAAAATGTATGTTTATCATCTTCTAGATGCATCATGATTTAATATCCTAAAAATCCATCCATAAAAGACATTCGTTGAAATCCACAAGTATTGTCGATCATGATATCAGTGATTAGAAAAGAAATTCATCTTTGGGATAAGCTTCATTAAGGTCTCTAAAGTCGATGCAGACTCGGACCTTCCCTATTTTTTTCAAAACTAGGAAAACATTAGCCACCCAGTCCGAATATTGTTCTTCTCTGATGAAGCCACAGGCGATGAGTTCTTGACTTCGGCTTCCATGGCGTTCATCATGTCAGGTTGAAATCGACGATGTTGTTGCTTGACTGGCCTTATATTCGGCATAATATTGAGTTTATGGGTAGCAATCTGAGGATCTAATCCGGCATGTCTTTATAGCTCCAAGCAATATAATAATGTATTCCTTAATGAGTTGGATCAGTTCTTGTTTATCCGCTTCAGGGTGGCTTTTGCTGACGAATATTGGTTTTGGGGAAGTTTCATCTCCAACATCGACTTGAACCAACTGATCTTCGATAGGTGGCTCACGTTGCTCGAAGAGAAACTTCCATTGAGTATCCATCCTTTGTGCCCAAGGATCAGATTCAGAGGCTTCGGCAAAGTCTTCATCTTCTTCTGAGAACTCTGCACTTACCATATTGAAAGATAGAGTCACTCGATGGACGCGCCCTACACTGGTGTCTGAATCCTATGAGACAGAATCAGAAGAGTTAGATCGTTCTTCTTCATCAGATTCGGAGGCTTCTGGAGTCGGAATTGGCGAAGTATAACCCAATTCCTGCTTTATTTTGCTGTATATTGTTGTGACTTTCCTTTTGGAGCACGGATATGAATAGGAGTTCGCCGTCCTTTACCACCATTGCGACCACACTTTAAAATTATAGCCCATTTTTTGAATGATATCTTTTGATTATTGACTATGACGACGTAGTTGAAGTCTCCCGTTATCGTGATTTTCTTCTTCACTATCGGGCATGATCTTCTGTTCTATTTCTTTACTAAAAAGTATTGGAAGTTCATCTTTCTTCCTGGAAGGAACTAAGAAGAAGGAGTCCTGCATTGGTTCGAGCAATACTTCATCGTGGAGAGATTGAACTGCTCCTATGGTAAGTGGCTCGAAGTTATCTAGCATTTCTAAATAACATCGAGTATAATAAAAAATATCAGTATAGTGTAAAGGAGATACAACTTTATTAATTTGTACATCATCATTTACAATAAGATTCTTAGCCTTAACAGAAGGCTTAGAAAGGTTGATAACCAGAGGAGGAGAGAAAGGATTCTTGGCCTTAACAGAAGGCTTAGAAAGGTTGATAACCAGAGGAGGAGAAGGAGAAGGTTTGTTACGACGAAGGTCGATAACTGTCACGACCCGCACCCACTGTGAGGGTACGATCATGTAACAACGTCCAGCCTACGCCGCAGTGTCGGCGGTAGAACGCTGTTCTAAGTCTCTAACTAACCATCAACTCATGCAGTATATAATGTACTCATCATAATCAACTCCGAACGGAGGACAAGTATAAGATATGGTGTAACTCAATCACAGTCTAAGCACGATAAGATAATACAGAAATAAACTAAGAATTGAAGACCACAAAACTACTAATAAAAATAACAACAAACTCAACAATCTCAAATACATCTCAAGTCTCAAATCTCTATATACAACTCCAGATCTAAGCAGGAAAACTAAAACAAGACAGACTAACTAAACTCCGATCACTCCTGAGTGTCGGGGCCATAGGTAGCTAAGCCATCTCCTCAGTAAAATGTAGGGCATGTGTCCTCAGGGCAATCATCTGTAAAATTTTCAACAGGTCCAGTCAGGACAGGAACGAGTACAACTCATCAAGAAAACCCAAGTAAATGACAGGGAACTATAAAGCAGACAGTTTTATTGATGAATATGGCAGTTTATATACAGGTTGTGGTATAGAGAAACAGTAAGATACAGAAAAGTAAAGTAACTAAAACAAGAGAAGAATGATGGCAATGAAGACTGTAAATAAAACTAGCTGAACTAAAGTAACATAATGAGTCCAGGCAGTAATTATAAAGCAAGTGTAAACTGCTATAAATCCAGTATGAGATGAATCTAATACAAGATGAATCCAGTACCAGATGATTCTAGGTAGTGTTCAAGAATCCAGGTGAGTCCAGCTAATCTAATAGTGTGTTTTAAAATACGAGATCGACATGTAAACGGCTGTGGGTAATCAGGCACAGCTCTCACTGATCAGGCAAGAGATGGCTATGCTTCCAGTAGATTCCAGTTGAAGATTCCAGATTTGGGGTATGTCTATATGTCTTACTCAATATTTCCCCGCCCCATAAACAAATGAATCCAGAATTCGACACGAGAATCGAGATGAGTCAGCCAAAATATAATGATTCCAGAAATAGATTCCAGAATGATTCCAGTAATTCCAGTAATAGAGGCCAGATAATATGGTGAGTGTGTCGCATACATGAATCCAGAATATCCATACGTGTGGTAACAGAGAATCACATAAAACTAAATAGAACTGAAATACAGTAACTGTAAATAAATGAGAGAACTATCAGAGAATGTACTCGCCTGATACTCTGAAAAGAGTAGTGTAATGTCAGATGTCTGCACCGGAGTCACAATGTCCTAAATAGAATAATACAGGTTATAATGTGTTTAAAACCAGGCAAATGATGGTTATGATGCAATCTATATGATTTCTAGGCCAATCTAGGTCAAAGTCAACTCTAAGTCAACTATCTAGGTCAAACTAGGTCCAAGTCAAACTTCTAGAGTATTGGTCAACTCTGGTCAACAGGGTCAACACTCTAGGCAACTCTATAATAAAGCTATTCACATAAGTTAACCATAATCCTACATTTAATTAATCCTATATTCTAACTCATATATCAACTACCCCATATTTCTATACAATATTGACTCAAATCCTAGTCATTCACAAGCCCTATATCCTATACATGTATGTACCTATATATAATATACCACTCTATTCTAGGTAGCACTATCTTAGACCTTTAGGTAAATCCTATATCAACCTTAGACTATAGGCTAAACATCTTGCTAGGCTAATAGGTAAATACCAATACAATTCATATAGATATATCCTATACCACACACACACTCTAAGGATACACTAACTTCCTATCTAACATCCTGCTGTTCATATCCTAACACAACTCACCTAACTAAACTAATTGCTACAACTCAATTTCCTAACACTAACATCCTAACATGCTAGCCTACTAACTTATTAAATTCTCCAACAAGAACTAACCTCAATCCTACAAAATCCCCATACACAAAACCCAAAACCTTTAGTTTCATACCACTGGCCCAAAGCCCTAACTCCCATATATCCTATACTAGTACCAACACAAGGCAGTAGGCTCCTGCTACTGCTGCTATTGCCTTTGCCGCAATTGCAAACCACTTGGCTTGTTGCTGCTGCATTGGCAAGCTCTGCATTAGCTAAGGATGTTGTTGCATGCTCTGAGGCTGCATGTCCTACTGCTTGCAGAGCAATGCTGCTCTATTGCTGCATTTGCATATTAGGCCAGCCCCTTCACATAGTACCCCAAACAATACTCACACATACATATCCTCTTATACAAGTAACACATACTAATATATATAAAGAAAAAGGGACTGTACCTGATTGTTCACCAAGGGTTTAACCCAAAACTCTGAAAACTGAGGTCTTAACCATACCTATCTAACAGGTACTCTATAACAGACCTCCCACATAATTATCAATAAAACTCAGTAAATGAAATCACATTCAGTTGCATAAACTGGAAAAAAAACAGTAGCTAACTTACAGGAAATTCTGAAAACAAGACCAAGTAAAATCAGTGGTGTGGGTAGTGTGTGAATATAACATTACAGTTCATGCTCCCTCAGGAATTTGGGATAATGCAATGTGTGTAATGTAGGGTAGAGCATACATGAAGGTGTAATAGGTTCTCAGATTTTTAGATAGAAATGTATATGCATATGGGAAATCAGGAAACAGTCTTAGAATTTGTACAATCTCAGGAATTGGGATAATGCAAAGTCAATGACAGTTAGTGTTTAGGAAAAAAAACTGATAATAGGATCAACCTAGACTCCTATAGATAATAGGTGGACTAAAATTCTCAGTTTGCAATAGAGGACTGAACCTCATTGCCTGGACCCTAGAGGCTTAGAAGAGGTAAGCTCTCCTTGTTCCCTTTCTACAACAGGAAGCTGTTTGTTATGAGAGAAAAGATAGATATTCAACGCCTGAGAAGAAGAGGGACGAGTAGTACGTCCTTTAACGGGGATTATGAGGACACCTTTTGAAGTATCCTTCTGATCTTCCTCACTATCCATCGCTAATACAACCTTCATGAATTCTTCCTTGCACATCCGGGAATCGGTACAGTATGCTTCAATGCCCCTGAAAGGATTTAAGTCAGCTACTTCCTTTTGGACCTCTCCATTGATGTCTACATATTTGAAGCATTGGTGTAGAGTGGATGGTACAATATTATGCTCATGCAGAAAGGGTCTTCCAATAAGGCATTATAGGAGCCATGATTATCGATTACATAAAACTAACCTTTGTACGAAGATTGCCTATTTGAACTTTTCGGCGGATTTTTCCCAAAGGTTCACTTCTTCCAGAATTAAATCCCAGGATTGTCGTGATGGTTGTTGAAAGATTATGTACAGGAATATTTAAGGCATCTAGTAAAGTCTTTGGCATGATGCTGAGCGCAGACCCAGGGTCGATCAAGATGTGATCAACCTTCATAGAATCGACATATCCTGTGAAGTAGAGGGGTCGGTCATGACGATTATCTTCTAGCAACATATCATCTTGTGTAAAGGTGATGTTAGGCATTAGCTCCATCATACTATGACAATGAAAGCAAGTTACAGGCTCCTTCTCTGGCTTCTTGAGGAATGCTAGACAAGTATCAGCTTGCATCAAGGCTTCACTCAATATCTCTCGAGTTTCTTTTGAGAGATGCAGTAGTTCAAAAATTGATAACCTTGCCGGGATATTAGCCAGTTGAGCCAGTATATCAAAGTTATATGGCTTTTCGAGTCCTAGAACTGGAGTCTTTTTCAATACTTTATCAAAGCAAACAGGCTGCTTTCCTTTGTCAGCTGTCATTGGTTTGGGAGGAGTTGGTTCCACTGGAGGTGATAAAACTAGTGGAACATTGACAGCAAGAGAAGATGATACTGGAGGAGTCTCTGGAGCTATAGCAGGGTTCTCTTGGACTTCTGAATAGTCTCTCAGGTAAATTCTTCCAAACCTGGTACCAGTTAAGGCCTCTTCCTCGGATATAGGTTCAAAGGTTACCATTGCAACTTTTTGCCTGAGTTTTATTTCTGGAAGGTTTCTTTTGACAAGATGAAGAGTTCGTCCTGTAACCCAAACCAACCCGAGATTGGTTAGTGAAAGGCATAGAAAAAGAGATACTGGAGAACCTTTTCTATGATTCAAGCCGGGAGCCTTTTGTAGATCATATCCCATCTTTGTCATTAGTTCACAGGACTGTAGACTATACAGTTGGAAAGTTGGTTGATATTTGGCTTTTGGCTTTAACATTATTGTCTCAGAAGGGAAGAGAAGAAAGATCTGTAGCAGAAGTGAAAGTTGTATTTAAAGGTGGAGGACAATGTTCACCCAACAAGTCATGTGACATAACTTATTTTGGTTGCTTTCTTGGACTTTGTGGATGAAGAAGGTGCTTCAAAGTCAGCCACCAAATCAGGATGGATCTACATAATCTTCCCCTTATCAGTAGATAAGGAACAAGACCATCAGTTCGGACAGGTAGGAGATTGACAATCTTCAAAGTGGTTCTCGGGATGGGAATGATGCCATCGTACAAAAGTTGAGCAGGAAAATCACCAAACTGTAGAGAGACGACATTAGCTGTTACAGTCTTTTCGTCTTGTTGGGGAGTAATTACGTCAGAATTAACCATCTCCTGGATCTTGCCTTTAAGCACATAGCATGCTCGAGTCGGATGTCCGATAAATCTGTGGTAAACATAATATTTGGGGTGGTCAGTTTTACCTACTTCATCTGGCCGTTTTGCCTCTGGCAGTTGAAGTTTATTGCTCTTAATCAGACAATCAAGGATACTCATGACATCATATTCATCAAAAAATATTCTTCTTTCATACGTGGTGCCTTCTGTGGTGGTGCCGTTAGAGTAGGTGTTGATTGACCTATGTTCACGGCTAGAGTTTTTTTGCCTTTGACATTGATAGCCAAAGTCTCTTTAATCTTGCAATTGTTCTGACGGCCACCATTATTAGGTGTAGCATGTTCATCTTTGTCAAGATTAGGCATCTGAATACCTAATTGTTTGAACTTATCAGCACTTCCTTCTGCTGCTTTAGCATTCACTATAAATGAAGGCCAATCCGGAACTGTGTCGATCCGGTCCACATGCTGATTATAGGCAACAGGTTTGATTTACAAGTGTCTATGGTCAGAGCATCTTGTCACCCCCGTTTTTCGTTCTACGTATTTCCAGTATACGTATACGAAATCCTGACATGTTTTTATTTTCCTGCCTGGCTAGCTAATTTCAGTTTAATCTTGATTAGGTTCATCATAGCATGTAATGGTTTAACTTGGTTTATTTTGGGATGGCTTAGTTTATTCTTTGGTTATCATGTTAAACCCACCCCCATCCTCCTTTATAACCCACCTAACTTTTCTCTCTCCTTCACTTTCTCATTAACTCTTCTTCCTTCTCCATTAAACCCACTACCAACCAAGAACACCCCTTAGGCAAGTGCAACTTGCTTCCACAAGAGAGCCCATTTTATTGTTCTATTAGCTTTCCTCATGTTTCTAAGACACATTAGAACTTGTCATTTTTCATTTTGAGGCTTTAATTTTTGTAGATCTAAAATTAGTTATTTTTGGATTTTGGTGGTTTTGATCTATCAAACTTCTTTGTTTTCAAGTTTTGATGGTTCCATGTGGTGGAAAATTTTCTTCTACTCAATTTTGACCTTTGAAAAGTTGGATTTGGACTTTTTGACCAGTTATGGACTTTTGAAGTTTTAGGTTCAAACCATAGAGTTCTTGCTATTTTGGAGAAGACAGTGAGCAGTGCGCGAGCTTTTTAGCTTGCGCTACTGAGCTGCACGCGCTCTTTAGCGCAGCTAGTCTGACTCATACGCTGCCTTTGGAAGCGTATGTCTTGCATACGTTGACTTGGGTGACAAGGAGTCGTATGGACCTCATAT
>JANAVB010027678.1:0-64347 GCA_029216955.1 Iris pallida
TTTTAGGTTGTTCGAACACTGAACTGTCCATGTAAGCAGATATACCTTCCTTTTTCTATTGCCAAGCCAATTTTAGTTTTCAATATAGTGGAATGTCTATGAATGTAATGTTAACCTTCAACCTCTTAATTCGAAATGTTAGTTAATTTCAGTATTAGACAATGCATGAGCTGTATGTATATGGGATGTTGGCTTAATGGTAGATTTCAGATAACATGGTTCATTTTATATGGTTAGTTACACCAGTTTATGGGATAGCTCACTTTAGTTTATATGTAAATGTGGAACTAAACTGAGAATGAACTTCACCCTCTGCACAAGGACACCCCACTCTATATCAACCACCATGCCATGTAACCCTTCTATAAATGATTGCTATAATATATGTAGATTTATGTAAAGTATAGATGCATGTTAGTTATAACTTAAATAGTCTCTACTCTAATGTATATAGATGTATACTTGTAGCCATGCATGTTAAGTATAATACATGTGTAATGTAGATGGGTTAGCTTTGTGCCATGTGTAGTGTAAACTCATAACTAGTGTTGATTCTCTTTTCATGTACACCTCCATGTTCACACATACACATAGCTTTACATGTTAGTTCCTTTCTCTTATATATATATAATATAGAATATGCATGATAGTGATGTATCTTGATGTGTGACTTGTGTTGGCTTGTATAGCCTTGTGATTGGTGTGTGACTGCTAGCCTAGGCTTGGTTAGGCCTAGTGAGACTTATTAGAGTTGTTTGGGACTTGACCTAGTTGACTAGTGTGGTTGACTAGAGTTGACCAAGTGTTGACTTTAGTCTAGTTTGACCTAGACAGCATGCAGATGCATTATAGATTACTATTATCATCCCCTGTATACATCTTGACTTGTGTTGCTCTAACTAGGAGTCAGGTACCTCATCTCGGACAGTACATTTACTTCAGACATTCAGATACGAGGCGAGTACATTCTCTGACCGTTTCATACTTGTCTGGATTTACATTCTTGCTCTAGATTACTGTACTTGATGCTGACACGATCATTATAACGGATTGGTACTATACGGATTCTTCTGAGATGTTATCTCCTTGTATTCACTAAATACATATTGTGATGTGCGTTTCACTTACATATTGTATTTATTGAATACTCTTATCATTGTACACTCATTGTGCATATTGTACTCTCATTATCACATTGAGCCATTGTACAAGCCATTGTACAAGCCATTGTATAAGCCATTGTACAAGCCATTGTATAAGGTAACGTAACTGAATTGGATCCTTGTGTATTGATTGGGGAGGGAGAGTAAAATTGGTTATGTGATCAATCCTATTGTATAAGAAATTGTATATGTCCATTGTACACCCACATACAAAGGAGTCCTATTTTATTGTATAACCTAACCCGTTTACATAACCATATTGTGCTCTAAATCACATGTTGCTTACAGTTCTTACTTATCATATAAATATTTCCCATTATCAAATCTCTGCTGTTTTCATATACATTCTTCTTTCAGCATTTCATGTACCTTACTCTATTGCATGCTTTATATTTCTTAACATGATATGAATTGCGTGAGATGTTTTGTGCTCGCTCCCGTCCTGACTGGACCTGTTGAAAATTTTACAGAGGATGATGAGGAACCCTGCACCCTTACTTGGAGTTTGCCTAGTTGACACTAGCGACCAGGACCCCTGGGGAGGTTCAGGCAGCTGCTCAGGATGATACCTTGTATAGTGTAGATAGCTTAGACTGTCCTTTATTTTTATGTTTAGCTGTTGTCTTATTTTCAGAGTTGTATATTTTAGATGTTGAGACTTTGTTATTTCTTTCTGCTGTACCTCAGTTGAGGATTTTTTTATCTATTTTCCATCATGCTATATTCTACCTTAGATTGTAATTGAGTTGTACCTCTGTGGCCTCCTTATGGAGAGTATTCATATTATGTTAGTTATAGTTCATGACCTAGAACAGCGTTCTACCGTCGACACTACGACGTAGGCTGGGCGTTGTTACGCTCTCGTACCCTCACAGTGGGTGCAGGTCGTGACAATATTACCTCAGCCGAATGATGATTGGGCCAGAGCACCGATACATCGCTGTGGAGAAGGAATGCCTTGCCCTGGTGTTCGCCATTCAGAAGATGCGGTACTATGTCACTGGACAAACAATACATGTGATCTCACGAGTCAACCCTCTCAGGGTCCTCATGACTAAACCAGGGGCACTCAGCTCTCGCCTCGTACATGGGCAATATTGCTGTCCCCCTTATCATATGATTTTCGTCCCGTAAAAGGCTGTCAAAGGTCAAGCCCTGGCGGACTTTTTGGCAGCCCACCCGGGTTCGGAGTCATCCAGAATATATGAAGAGATCCCAGATAAGGTCGTCGACTCGCATGCAACCTCTCACGATGATATATGGCGAATGTTCTTCGACGGTGCTTCGAGAATTGGACCCAAGGGCAACATCGTCGTTATAGTCGGGGTGGTGCTGGTTTCTCCTTCCGGATTGGTGATCAATCGCGCTTACTCTCTCACAGAACCCTGCTCTAACAATGTGGCCGAGTACAATGCTTTGGTCATTGGCCTCCAACTTGTAAGGGAGCTGGGGATAGAATATCTTGAAGCATACGACAATTCTCAGTTAATCGTCAATCAGATCCAGGGCTCATACGAAGTCCGCCACGAAGACATGATCCCCTATCACCAAATAGCGATTGATCATCTCATCGTTCGAGGGGTTCTTCATCGAGCACGTTCCCAGACTCCGAAATATTGAAGCAGATGCCTTAGCTGGCCTGGCCGCTTCCCTAGCAGTGCCAAATTATACTCATCAATCAGTAGATGTGATAGGCCATGAACTGGTCTGCCCCAAGAATAACGTTCAATTCGTGGCGAGTTATTCCGCTCAGACGATCGACGATGTCCCAGATTGGAGACAACCATTCATTGACTTCGTCGTCTACGATATCCTGCCCGAGAACCCAAAGGAAGCCACTTTCATCAGAAGGCGTTCTCTCAGATTCTTCTACGATACAGAGACGAAAATACTGTATTGCCGATCCTATGATGGATTATTGCTTCGGTGTCTGTCAAATGCAGAAGCCAAAGAAGCCGTACGAGAAGCTCACGATGGTGTCTGTGGGGCCCATCAGCCTGGCCCTAAATTGCAAGACCGTCTTCGCCGAATGGGCTACTACTGGCCCACGATGGTAGCAGATGCAATAGACTATGCAAGAAAATGCAAAGCCTGCCAAGTCCACGCGGACTTCATTCACCAACCATCCAAATTTCTACATCCGACAGTGGCGTCCTGGCCATTCGAAGCATGGGAAATGGATATCATTGGTACAATCACTCCACCTTCCTCCCGAGGACATCGCTTCATACTCGCAATCACGGATTACTTCTCCAAATAGGCGGAAGCTGTTCCGCTTACAGAAGTCAAAACTTCAAACGTGATCAGCTTTCTCAAGCATCACGTCATCTATCGCTTTGGACTGCCCCGAAGGATCACCCACGATAATGGTCTACAGTTTGCAAGCCATGCCTTCTATCAGTTCTGCAATAAGTACCGCATCCAGAATATTATTTCGACGCCATACAATCCAGCAGCAAATGGGTTGGTAGAAGCATTCAACAAAACAATCATCAAACTTCTCAAGAAGTTCGTATTGTCCAATAAACGCGACTGGAATGAGAAGCTTGGTGAATGCTTATGGGCGTACCGTACCACGGTCCGAACGGCCATAGGGAACACACCATTCTCTATGGTGTACGGGAGTGAGGCAGTTCTCCCATTAGAGACTCAAATACCCTTACTCTACGTTGCTCCCACTTATCAATTGACGACGGATGATAACTACCGACGCCGACTACAAGAGTTAGAGGCCTTAGATGAAAGCACCTCCTGGCTCAGCAAAGAATCGAGCTATACCAAGCACGCATCTCTGGAGCCTTCAACAAGAAGGTTAAAATTAGAACATTCCAAGTGGACGATCTCGTTCTGGCAGTCCGAAGGCCGATGGTCATGACTCACAAGACCGCCGGCAAGTTCCAACCAAAATGAAAAGGTCTATTTATCATCGAGGCTGTATTCTCCAATGGTGCTTACCGCCTCGCAAAGCAAAATGGAGACTTGCTCATGTTGCCCGTCAATGGCAAGTTCCTGAAGAAATATTATGTCTGAACGACATATTCCAGATTATCGAGTCATGTACCCGCTGGTGCCGCTGAACTCACATCCATAACATTCCAGATTATCGAGTCACGTACCTACTGGTGCCGCTGAACTTACACCCATAATATTCCAGATCATCGAGTCATGTACCCGCTGGTGTCGCTGAACTCACATCCACAATATTCCAGATTATCGAGTTATGTACCCGCTGGTGCCGCTGAACTCACACCTCCAAATTCTAAATTATCGAGTCATGTACCCGCTGGTGCCTCTGAACTCATATTTCGGTCACTCTTTCAGATAGTAAGTCATGTATGACCATACCTCTGAACTTTCTTCCTGGAAGAGATCCTCCCTCATGATCCACTACCCGCACTCCCAGTGCACAAAAAGGGTAATCGATCCACAAATTTCCAAAACGGCCATGTCCTCATTACCTCTGAGTCGTTTCACTTTCGCCAAAAATAAATCAGCCCTTGCATAGAACTTCCATGTCCTCATTACCTCTGAGTCGTTCTATGTACCTCCTTCATTGAGCCCACTCCTGTCATGTCCTCATTACGTCTGAATGGGAAGGCTCCGTCGAAGAAACCTTCATGCTTGCCATGTCCTCATTACCTCTGAGTAAGTATGATGATTTCCTTTCGACTTATTATCTGTACCCACAACCGAAGTACGCCAAGGATAATAGGTCCACAGATATTCCCGCTGGGTCCACTCCTGCCATGTCCTCATTACCTCTGAGTAGGAAGACTCCACGGTAAAACCTCCGTACTTACCATGTCCTTATTACCTCTGAGCAAGTAAGTCGGTCCTCTCTTGTCTTATTACCCGTACCCTGAACCAGGGTATGCCAAGGGTAATAGGCCCACAAATGTCCTCTGTTGACCACAAATATCCTCCGTTGAGTCCACTCCGGCCATGTCCTCATTACCTATGAGTAGGAAGACTCTGCGGTAAAACCCTCATACTTGCCATGTCCTCATTACCTCTGAGTAAGTGTGTTGGTTCCCCTCCATCCTATTATCCGTATCCTAAGTCGGGGTACGCCAAGGGTAATAGGCCCACAAATATCCTTTGTTAAGTCTTTTAGTACAGGCCCACCATCCCTCATCATGCCCCGGGAGCCCAGCTGTTCTATGGCATTCTACATCTCGATACTTGGAACGTCCACGACCACCTTACCGTAAAACTGTTCTAAGTATCCCCAATCAAACTTGTTACCCGTACCTAAAACTAAGGTATGCCAGGAGTAACAGGTCCCCCATGCGGGGCAAACATCACCACAATACCACAGGCACAACAAGCAATACAAATGAAGGGTAGAATGGAAAGTACTATTTATTTGAAAGACGAAAAATTTATTACATGTTTTGGGACCACGTCCCTCTCAAAAAAGAAAGAAAAAAAAAACAGGAACAAAACCAGAAAAAGGCCGACAGCAGTTCGGCATTACACAACTCCAAGAGGCAGTTTCTCACCAAGGCAGTACCCCCCTCAAGCCTCTGTCTAGCTCGGCGCTCAGCCTCCTGAGACATCCCCATTATCCAGGTCCATGAGTGCCCGACAGTCGTCATCCAACTTCTTCAGAGCCACTTCCAAGTCAGCCGAAGCTTTATTGACATTATCCGCTTCCTGGATAATCAGCCCTCTGTCGATCCGGACAGCCTCGAGCTCAGACTCAAAGAAAGTTAACTTCCTCTGAAGCTCAAGGATCTTCTCCCGCGTGTCAGCAATCCTGCGAGAGGCAGTTGCTTCCCGAGCCGTAACGTCTTCACTCTCATGGCTCAATTGATCATATCGATCAGATAAAGTACGGAGATCCTTTAGTATGGCTGGCCTAGTTTTATCCTGAGCTGCCTTCGCCTTCTCTATAGCATCAGTGAGGGAGCCGCGCTCCTGATCAATAGCAGCAGACAGATCAACCTGCCGTAATATCTGAAGCTGGGCCACTAGTTGATCAGTCTCCAGCAACTTCGATTTCAGAAGTGCAGCCATCCCTGCCCCACCAGGAAGGGCCTTAAGGATATCAATTTGACCCTGGACGCATTGCCGGGCCAAGACGAAAGAGGTCCCTCTGTCCACAGTAGCTTCTGTCCCCCTTTTTAAGTGACGATGAAAGCTGTCGACCATGTCCTGTAACGATTCATCCAGGACCTCTATAGAGGACAGCGTCAGAGGGAGCGTGGCCGGCAGCATCGAAGGAGTGGTGCTAGAACTTGCCACCAAGGGGCCACTTCCGAGCAGAACGATGCACGGATAGCGTCTAACTCTTCGTCTGCCACCCGAAGAGCCTGAACATTTGGCAGGGCGGAGAGGTCGACTCTCTGGGCCGCCCGAGCAGAGGAAGACACGAGAACCATCGTCCTCTGCCCTGATTGTCCCATCACCGGGCTTGTCGAACTCGAGCCCGCAAGAGAACCATCAAGACGAACCGAAGAGAGAGGAGGTATGCCCCTCTACGCCAGTGTCCTTTCGACAGAGTCTGGCTTAACAAGGTCCATTCTCGACACGGGAGAGGCAGGACCTGCATGTCCATGACAATGATCAATCGACGTGACCCGAAGGATATGATTATAGAGTAGATAGGCCTCCTCGTAAGTTAAGATTCGGCTTATCTTACCGGGAGAGGAGTATCGAGGCTGCAGCTCATTCACAGCTGGCAGGGTCTCCTCTCCCGCGATCTCTAAATTAAATCTGGCTAGCTCCCCTGACCCGGCCACCTCAGAGAGAGAGGCAACCTGATCAGCATCATCTGGGCGAAATTCAGCAATTTCAGGGGCATGCTCACCGGAGCCCCTGTCATCACGAGTCACGATCTCGGTTACTCGAGAGTCCTCTTCTTCTGACGCCTACAAGAGGGAAGGGAGATGATTAAAATCAAAGCTAAAAGAAAGGAAGGACCGGTAGTAAGTTATTTACCTCTAAGGCGGGGTCGATTTCTTCGCCTCTTTCCTTTATAGTTAGCCCGCGGTGTCTGGTTGCAGTCAGTTTGCGAGAGCGAGGAATGCCGCCGACAGGAGAAAGTCACCTGCTACGCTTTCGTGCAAGACCGGGTGCAACGGACGGCTGATCAACCACTACCTCATCTGGCAAAACAGGCGGCTGATCCGTCCCTACATCTGCCGCAGGAAGGGAAGGGTCATCTCCATCAGGCTCGTCGTCTTCGTCATCTGCAGCATCAGAGTCCGAATCCGGCACCTCGACTCTGTTCTTCCTCTTCCTTGTCTTGGCCCCGTGGGAACCCTCATCCAGGCCAGTACTAACGATGAAACTGGTACATGGGTTAAAACCGGCAGGGGGCTTGTTCGCCATGACGTGGTACAAAACTGCCATATACAAGATATCTACTGACGTCTTGATAGCGGGAACTGAGAAAACAGAACAGGTATGGAATGTGTCATAGTATTGCCAGGCGCGGATGCCGTCTAGAAGGCTACCTTCAAATCCCAGACAAGAGCTGGGACTGTCTAGAAAAAGCTGACTATACCCAAAATGTAGGACGAACCTGCTAGGCAGATAGGGTTCCAGAAAGATAGTGTTACGGTTGCGATACACCAGATGAGCGGGGCGAATATTTTGCAGCCACAGAAGCATCTGGCCGTCCAGAAGTTGAGGGGGCCCAATACCGTCAAGATGGACAACCGCTACTTCCTCATCAGTAAAACAAGGGACAGACGCAAAAATATTGTACATGTCTGCCCTCGCCAGTGCCATCCGACAAGCACGCATGGTCTCCAATTCCCAAGACTCATTACGATAGCGAAAGATAAAAGCGTCATCATCAGTGACGCCGTCTTCAGAGCCCGGTCATCAAAGACGGATAATGCATCAACAGCCACCCCATCAAATAATGATAGGGCAGCTCGGTCCGTTCAAAATCTTTCGTCACCTCACGAGCAATAACCTTGGATTTGAAAGTACGAAGGCCATAGTGTATGCTGCACACCATGGCCGGGAGGAGAGCTAGCCGGACTCGCGAAACTAACTTCACAGCCGGAACGATAAAATTGTGACTGATCCTCTCGATGGAACCTGCTCCGCCCGAGACTACACAGTTTCACAGCCATACCATTAAGAATCCCGCCAGGAGCGCCTTCTTCGACAACTCTTGGGTGTCCTGATAAAAATAACCGAAAGAGTCGGTCTGACTCCCGAATCTGCCACTAGAGGTGGCCATCCTCTTAGCTGACGACACTAAGGCTTCCACCGCCTCCCGGGTTTTGGGACGGCGAGGAGTAACTTGACCTGAGGCATCTGTCGTGAAGAGATAGCGCACCCAGTCCCTGGTATGAGCGGCATTCCCTTCCGAGCTGTTCTCCTTTTTGGCTATTTGATGACATGTGCTATAATGGCACAATATCTCTTGATAAAGAGCCACGAAGCCTGGATACCGCCTTTCCAACTCTTCGAACTCCTCGTTCGTGGGAGTATACGCCTCAAAAGCTTCGTCCCCCAAGGAAGCTTGGAGATCGCATGCATTTCGTGGAGCGCAAGCCCCATTTCCCTTACGGGCGTATAGAAGGTCCCCGTACGGTGATTATACATCTCCAACCGAGATATAAACAATCTATTGTTTATAGGTAAGCCATGGCAGGTGCCCCGAATAGCATGGTAAAGACCAATTTCGTATAGAAAGGCCTCATACTTTTGCAAAATCTACGTAGACAGATTGGTCCACGAAGGAATCGGATGTATCCAGCTGGGGAGCATCAACCGCCCAATGGGATAAGATCCCTTCCGAGCAAGTTGGTTCATAAAAGTATTGGCTGTAGAAAATGTGAAATTGGGAACCGACACATTCAAGAACGTACCCGGGGCCAACCCCATTACAGAACAGCTGGTATGCACCTTGCCCGTACACACCGACTTCAGGCTGTTGTTATAATGGATGTCTCCCACGAACATCCTACTTCCGATAGGAGTTAAAGAATCTTCCATCTTCCGGTCCAGTGGAAGAATATTGAACCAGGATAAAGGAAAGTGACCCTCCATCTGGGGAATGCGGATCGCCATCCCGTTAGAGCATCATTAGTAGTTGGGACTCTCTAATGCAATTTGGAGCCCAAAATTTCAAAAAAAAGGTAAATGTAGAATGGGTTGGATTTGTATGAGAATAGTAAGAAATGATAAAGTGAGCTCCGGTCCCAAAAATTGTGTGGTAAAAAAATAATGTATGAAAAAAATAATATAAAGTTTAGAATCTAGAAAGTTGGGCTCCAAATTGGAACTTACTATTCTACAAAACGAGTTTCTATAATCTAGAATATAGAAATTGGGAGGCCCAACTGTCACGCCCCAGAACTAGAATACTAGAAAGCGGGGGAATGACTCAGCCAGCTACGTATTACGGGTAGATGAATACCATATAATACGATCAATGCTGTCTAACCAGACGAGGGGGTGCATACTACATGAAAGTCTTACTATGGTCACTCCACATCTATTGTCTCAATCATTCAAACAAGAAACATAAATAGAGAACATGTAAGATAAAGCAGTAAGGCGTCCCAAACGCTTAGTCAAAATGTTCTTGAGATCTGGCTCTACAAAACATAGCCAGATGGTATAGTAACATATACACAATTGTTATCAGCTGCAGTCTGACTTAATTACAATTATGTAAAAGTAAGTGCAAGACAATCCGACTAACATGTCGGTGCCAAACGGCTAAGTATGAAGTAAATAACAAAACGAGCGGTGGAGTAAGGAACCCACTCGAGTCCTCCTGCGATCATTCCCCTAGTATTGACCATCTTAGAGGTAGAAGTAAGCTGAGTCCTCGAGGACTGGCTCTAAATCTGGCCATGCAAAACCAGAGAGGTTATACCTCTAATAGCAAGTACCACAAGGGAGCACGATATGAAGGATTAAACCAGTAAGTAAGAGGATATAATAATAGATCTCTACTTTCCACTAGGATTCACATAACATCACAATACTTCGAACCAACCTCCCAACCAAACAAGGACAGAAGTTGGCCCGTCATGTCCTGACATTCTGATCATCTCAGTTATGCAACAGAGTAGGTACAGTACACAAACAAATCAACTTGAACGAAATCAACTCCTACGGCTTGCTATTGTGAGTCCCAAGTTATCCTGGAATTATGCAAATAGGGATTCCTCAGTTCTTACTATGTGTGAGCAAGGCTAGTCTATCCAGTCAATCAATTGCGCCAATCATGTAATTAGACGAGTCCCAGCGGGACGCCCGCCGTTAATATACCATGTACAATTTAATAATATAAGCAGATACCGTTCCCTGCCCGTGTGACAGATTTACAGTATCTGTGGGAACCAGCCGGCCTGTCGGGCACTACTAGTCCCAAGAGGGCTGCCACGTAAGAACTCAGGAATCCATTCTCTCCATGCAATCATTATTTTATTTAACTTAATAGTCTCTACGTTGAGTGAAATCCCATGCCGTGGATCATGGTCATTCAAATGAGTACTTTCGTACGGGGTACGATATGCGCAACTCTACAATGTTACCAGTACGGTCAGGTTGTAGGTCTTACATAGCGTAATACAACAATCAAATCTAACCACGGGGTAATCATGCCTTGACCATAAAGTACACATGCTGTTTTTGTAAGAGAAATATATAACTAAATATAAATAAATAATTTGAAGCCTACATGTGCCTGTATGCCAATATTTGGGATCAGCCAGTCGATTTCAATAGTTCATTATATGAACGTGTCTCATTCATTCAATTCAATAAGACGATTAGCCAGTCTCTTAGTTCCAACTAGGAACGCATGATCAATTTAGTCAAGATAACCATTATTATCAATGGTAACAAGGCATGAAAGTCAATTAGTATTACATGGGGTCGAGTCTATAACTCTCAGGGTTAAGTTCCAGTCTTACTGAGTATCCATAAACCAGTCAAGACACAAGGCACGTTCTACACAACCATATGCATTACAATATTAACATGCTAAGATTATCGAGTTCATGCAAAAAGCATCAGGATATAATAGGAGAACTATCATGCCACCATTAAATGAATAATTATAAAACAAATAGAAACACCCAGGTCAGGAAGTCACGCCAACAAATCTATGCTAAGGCCAACAAGTCACGCCAAGTCTAGTAGGTAGGAGTGAGCGTATAAACAGCGTGAGCATGAAAAGTAATTCACGCACGCACAGCGTGAGCGTGAAAAGTGAGCGTGGAAAATGAGCGTGGAAAATGAGCGTGAAAAGTGAGAAGAAATTCACGCACGCATGCAAAGACGTGTGTGTAACTCAAATGTCACGCTGGCACATAAAGACGTGAGCGTGACTAAAAATTCACGCTGACACGCAAGAACGTGAGCGTGACTAAAAATTCACGCACGCACGTAAAGACGTGTGCGTGACTCAAAATTTACGCACACATGCAAGAACGTGTGCGTGACTAAAAATTCACGCACGCACGTAAGAACGTGAGCGTGACTGAAAATTTACGCTGATACGTAAGAACGTGAGCGTGAATGAAAATTCACGCTGACACGTAAGAACGTGAACGTGACTGAAAATTCACGCTGACACGTAAGAACGTGAGCGTGACTGAAAATTCACGCTGACACGTAAGAACGTGTGCGTGACTGAAAATTCATGCTGACACGTAAGAACGTGTGCGTGACTGAACCTTCGTTCCAAGACATAAATAAAGTTCCCATGGTTCAGAATGGTGTAGAAGGAGGAGCTCTGCCACATGAACCATCTATTCCGAAAAGCACGCCAAGTTGGAAGATCAAAACCCATGAACAACCGAGAGTACAACAACTTAGATCTAGAAGAAACAAGCCAAAGAAATCAAAAATGCTAAGTACTAAACTCTCTCAGGATCATGAGAGGAAGAGAAATGAACCATAAAAATGGTTCTCCAAGTGGGAAGCAAGAAGCAAGATGTACTTGCCTGCTGTTGGTTGGTGGAAGAGAGTGGTGAGGAAGAAGAAGAAGTAATGGTGAAGGAGAGTTATGAGGAGAGAGAAGGAGATGGGGGCTTAAATAGAAAGGGTGGTGGTAGGTGGGGGTTTGTGGGTTCGGTTCATGTGAACCACCATGAACCCGAGAAGAACCACCATGAACCCGAACCTAAAAGCAAGATTAAAAGCAGAGAATAACAGCAGGAAATAAAATGCAGAAAATAAAAGGCAGGAATAAAATTGCAGGAAATAAAATACAGATAATTAATTAACATAAAATTAAAGGAATTTAAATACAGGATAATACATGATAAATATTAAATAAATATATGAGTTGTACATGTATAAAAATACATATTCTGGGAAGGGGAGTGACATCTCTACCCACCTTAGAAAAATTTTCGTCCTCGGAATTTCAAATCCAAGCAGGTAGAAATATCGGAGCTAAACTAATACAAGCAATTCTAGTGAACAAGCAATTATTTTTACCATATCAAAAGCAAGTACTATATATGTAAGTCCATCATTCTACGATATCAAGTAGCTCTACCCATAAGGTGATAAGCATGAAGAATCAGGACAATCAAGGTATACAGAAAGAGATATACCTTGTGAGTCAAATAGGTGTGGATACCGTGATCGGATATCATCCTCACGTTCCCACGTTGACTCTCCCAAGGAGTGATGACCCCAAGCAACACGGACAAGACTAATTGTTCGGTTCTTGAGTATCTTCTCTCTTTGGTCCAAAATGGAGACAGGCTGTTCCTCGTAAGACAGGTTGGTACCAACAACCAGCTCAGAATGATCGAGGATATGGCTTGGGTCCGATACATACCTACGTAATTGAGATACATGAAACACGTCATGCACCTCTCGTAACGAAGGTAGAAGGGATAAACGATAAGCAACATCGCCTATCCGATCAAGGATAACAAATGGGCCCACGTACCGCGGACTCAATTTCCCACGAACGCCAAATCTAATGACCCTAGTAGGTGAGATCCGCAAGAATACGTGGTCCCCAACAGAGAACTCTAACGGCCTACGATGCTGGTCCGCCCAATGACGATGCCGGTCCTGTGCAACTCGAAGTCGCTCTCTAATTCCCTTAACCACTTCAACCGTCTGAACAATCATTTCTGGGCCTAACATCTTCCTCTCCCCGATATCATCCCATGCAAGCGGTGACCTGCACTTCTTACCATATAGTGCTTCAAATGGCGCCATCTGGATACTAGCTTGATAACTATTGTTGTATAAGAACTCAACTAAGTGTAGGTGGCTCTCCCAAGATCCTCCAAAATCTAGAGTGCAAGCTCGTAACATGTCTTCTAAAGTCTGAATCGTTCTTTCTGATTGCCCATCCGTCTGCGGATGGTAGGCCGTGCTAAATCTTAATTTGGTACCCAGACTATAATGTAAGCTCTTCCAGAAATGTGATATAAAGCGGGTGTCTCGATCCGACTAATACTGACAGGGACTCCATACTGCCTGACTATCTGTTGTATATACAACTCTGCCAACTTTTCTGTAGATTGCCCTACTCTGAAAGGAAAAAAATGTGCTACCTTCGTAAGTCGGTCCACTATTACCCAAATAGCGTCCTTACCACTTGGTCATCTCGGTAAACCGGTCACAAAGTCTATTCTAATATGCTCCCTTTTCTATTCCGGAATAGGAAGCGATTACAATAACCCAGCTGGCCTCTGCTGTTCTGCCTTCACTTGCTGACATACCAAGCAACGGGAAACAAATCTAGCTATCTCCCTCTTTATCCCGTTCCACCAGAAATGCTGCTTGATATCTTGGTACATCTTGGTCCCTCCAGGGTGAATAGAATACTGAGAACTGTGAGATTCTGCCATAACCTCCTGTCTGATATCTCCACTAGGCACACATAGACGTGATCCAAACCTAAGTGTACCATCTTCATGAATTCTTATCTCCTTTCTGAGTCCTGACTCACATTCTGCCCTAAGCTTCTGAATCCTTGGGTCTTGTGCCTGAGCTGCCTTGATCCTGCCTACCAAGTCGGATTGAACTTGCAGACTTGTTAGAACTCCTACATCACTAGTAAGTATAACTTCGATGCCCATCTCCTGAAGGTCTTCTAAGATATGTCTCTGTGTTGTCAACATAAATGTGCCGCCTCTCCTGCTAAGAGCGTCTGCTACTACATTAGCCTTGCCTGGATGATACTGAAGCTCTATGTCATAATCCGTGATCAACTCCAGCCATCTTCTCTGCCTCATGTTTAGCTCCTTCTGAGTAAAGATGTACTTCAGACTTTTATGGTCTGTGTACATGTCCACTCGGTCTCCATATAAGTAATGCCTCCATAGCTTCAGAGCAAACACTACTGCCGCTAACTCCAAATCATGAGTTGGGTAATTCTTCTCGTGGTCCCGAAGCTGTCTAGATGCGTATGCTATCACCTTCCCATATTGCATAAGGACACATCCAAGTCCTTTACCTGACGCATCACAATATACTATAAAACCTCCGGGTCTAACTGGCAATGTAAGAATAGGTGCTGATATCAATTTCTGCTTTAATGTCTCAAATGATGCCTGACATTCTGTCGACCAAACGAATGGTACATCCTTCCGGGTCAAGCGGGTCATGGGTGCTGAAAGCCTTGCAAAGTCTGACACAAACCTTCTGTAATATCCTGCCAATCCCAAGAAGCTCCGCACATCTGCTACGGTCTTGGGTACTGGCCAACTTTCTACTGCTTCTATCTTCTTGGGATCTACTGCTACTCCAGCTCCTGATATGATGTGACCCAAAAATGAAATATGATCCGACTAAAACTCACACTTGCTGAGCTTGGCATACAACTGGTTCTCTCTCAGAACCTGTAGCACTTTCCTGAGGTGGTCTTCATGCTCCTCTTCACTGACAAAGTATACGAGAATGTCGTCAAGAAACACAACGACAAACTGGTCTAAGTATGGCATAAAGATGCGATTCATCAAATTCATGAATATTGCTGGGGCATTGGTCAAACCAAACGACATTACTAAGAATTCATAATGCCCATACTTCGACCTGAATGCTGTCTTGGGAATATCTTCCTTCCGAACCCTCACCTGATGGTACCCTGAACGAAGATCTATCTTGGAGAAAACTCTAGCTTTGCTCAACTGATCAAATAAGTCGTCGATCCTGGGTAATGGGTACTTGTTCTTTACTGTTGCCGCGTTAAGCTTCCTGTAGTCAATGCACAATCTGGATGACCCATCTTTCTTTTCCACAAGTACCACTGGTGCTGTCCATGGTGATATGCTGGCTTGGATGAACTTCTTCTCCTTCAGTTCCTCTGTATGCTGATATACCTTGGCCTGCTCTGAATCCGCCATTCTGTAAACTCGATCTGATATCGGTTTAGTTCCTGGTGCCAATTCTATACTGAACTCAATATCTCTAACCGGTGGTAGACCTGGAAGTTCTTCAGGAAATACGTCTAGAAACTCTTTAACTACCTTCGGAATCTGAACTTCTTCTATTGCCGTTACTACTCCCTGCTCTTGCTGAGTTGCCCCTGATCTGACTAAGGTGAATCTCTTCATGCCTGGAATATCAAAAGATACACTCCCTCTACGACAATCTATTGTCGCATGACTGTCTTTCAGCCAGTCCATGCCTAAGATAACGTCGAAATTTCCAACAGGAAATTCTATCAACCGGGCGGGTAAGGAATGCCCACAAACTATAATGCTACATGCTAAAATAACTCTACTAACTCCTACGAGCCCATTACAAGTGAGTATATTCAACCTCCCTGGCAATGCCTCGAACTCCATTCCTAGTCGTGTTGCAAATTATACAGATATAAATGAATGGGATGCTCCCGAATCAAACAATGCTACTGCGGGATATGAGGCGATGAGAATGTTATCTTCCATAGCATCTTCCGATGCCAATGCCTCCTCCAAGGACAGAGTGAATGCTTGTCCTCGACCTCCTTGCTGGTTTCCATACTGCGGCCTAGCCTGATGCTGTTGCTGGCCCCTTCCTTGATGATGCTAGGGTGGTCTATGCTGGTGTTGCTGCATCGACGGCCCCTGCTGTCGAAACATCTGAGCCTGCGAACGCTGTGCCAACGGCCTTACTGCCACCGCTGGTCCTCGATACTGGCCTGCCCCTAGTACTGGCAGAGCAGGAAACTGTTACCCTGGTCCTCCTGACCTCGAATTTATGGGACATGTGGTAACCCGATGGTATGGATTTCCACATATCAGACACAGTCCATTCAATGTTCGACACACATCTCTAGTGTGCCCCATCTTCCCACAATAAGTACAGCCCGCCGGGGGTTTATGGTTCTTCCTCTGTTGCTGTTGCTGCTGCCTGGGTGGTGGTGCTGGTCCTCGTATCGCCACATCGTGGATACGAATGCCAGTAGATGGTGCTGTTGTTCGGGGTGCTGCTCCTCCTCCTCCTTCAATCTGACTGTGGGATCTCTTCTGACCCCTAGTCCTTGTCGCAAGCCTCTGAATGGTGATCTCATGCCTTCGAGTTGCCGTCAATACTTCGTCAAAAGTTTGGTAATTGTGCCCCTCTATCAATTGCAAGAGTTCAAGATGAAACCCTTGCTGAAACCTCATGGCCCTCTGGCTCTCTGTTGCTACCATCTCTGGGGCGAATCTGCTCAATCTGCAGAACTCCGCTGCATAAGCATCTACAGTCTTGCCGGCCTGCCTGAGGTTGATAAACTTCTGTTGTAGCTCAAACTGTGCCACAACTCCATAGTACTTTGTCTTGAATCTTACAGTAAAATCGTCCCAAGCTACAGGACGTCCGATGCCCACTTCCTCTGATTCCCACCAATCACGTGCGAGATCCTGAAGTAACAACTTCACTAGATCCACACGTTCTTCTGCCGGTACCTTAGCTGCTGTCAGGATAGCCTCAATATCCTTAAGCCATGCATCTGCTGAGATGGCATCCTCCGTGCCCTCGAAACGGCGGGGGTTGTACTTGTAAAACCTGGCTGATGCTCCTGAATCAGTCCTCACTCCTCTTTCCAAAGCCGTCTGCAATCCTTGGTTGAGCAACACATTCTGCTCTTGTAGCTGAGTGTGCATGCGCTGCTGGGCCAACATCTGATGTTGCTGAGTAGCCATCATTCCTCTCATGATCTTCAGAAGGGCTGGTGTATCCACTTGGGTAGGTGGAACTGTTGGTGGTGGTGGAACATCCGGATACTGCGATCCAGCTGCTGCTTCCACTATCACTTCTTCTTGGGTAGCCTCCTGAGGTGAGACTGGCCCTTGTTGCTGACCAACCTGGTCAGGTTGCCCATGTTGGCCCTGTTGTTGTTCAGCTCTGACCGATGCGGACGAAGTGCCCCTAAGAAAAGGGACAAGAGAACAATCAAACAACCGGACATGAAGGATCAATGAAGTCAAAGGATACCGGAATGTCAAGCAAGGGTTGAGAATAACGAATCATGAGATCAGGGGGGAACACGTGTGATTGAGACATCCTATAAATCAAAACACCCCACAAGTCTGAAATCAGACCTGCATGGGCCACCACTAAAACCTTGTCATGCCCTAGAACCAGAATACTGGAGAGCGGAAGAATGACTCAGCCAGCTACGTATTACGGGTAGATGAATACCGTATAATACGATCAATGCAGTCTAACCAGACGAGGGGGTGCATACTATATGAAAGTCTTACTATGGTCACTCCACATCTATTGTCTCAATCATTCAAACAAGAAACAGAAATAGAGAACATGTAAGATAAAGCAGTAAGGCATCCCAAACGCTTAGTCAAAATGTTCTTAAGATCTGGCTCTACAAAACATAGCCAGATGGTATAGTAACATATACACAATTGTTATCAGCTGTAGTCTGACTTAATTACAATTATGTAAAAGTAAGTGCAAGACAATCCGACTAACATGTCGGTGCCAAACGGCTAAGTATGAAGTAAATAACAAAACGAGCGGTGGAGTAAGGAACCCACTCGAGTCCTCCTGCGATCATTCCCCTAGTATTAACCATCTTGGAGGTAGAAGTAAGCTGAGTCCTCGAGGACTAGCTCTAAATCTGGCCATGCAAAACCAGAGAGGTTAGACCTCTAATAGCAAGTACCACAAGGGAGCACGATATGAAGGATTAAACCAGTAAGTAAGAGGATATAATAATAGATCTATGCTTTCCACTAGGATTCACATAACATCACGACACTTCGAACCAACCTCCCGACCAAACAAGGACAGAAGTTGGCCCGTCATGTCCTGACATTCTGATCATCTCAGTTAGGAAACAGAGTAGGTATAGTACACAAACAAATCATCTTGAACGGCCAATCAACTCCTACGGCTTGCTATTGTGAGTCCCAAGTTATCCTGGAATTATACAAATAGGGATTCCTCAGTTTTTACTATGTGCGAGCAAGGCTAGTCTATCCAGTCAATCAATTGTGCCAATCATGTAATTAGACGAGTCCCAGCGGGACGCCCGCCGTTAATATACCATGTATAATTTAATAATATAAGCAGATACCATTCCCTGCCCGTGTGACAGATTTACAGTATCTGTGGGAACCAGTCGGCCTGTCGGGCACTACTAGTCCCAAGAGGGCTGCCACGTAAGAACTCGGGAATCCATTCTCTCCATGCAATCATTATTTTTTTTAACTTAATAGTCTCTACGTTGAGTGAAATCTCATGCCGTGGATCATGGTCATTCAAATGAGTACTTTCATACGGGGTACGATATGCGCAACTCTACAATGTTACCAGTGCGGTCAGGTTGTAGGTCTTACATAGCGTAATGCAACAATCAAATCTAACCACGGGATAATCATGCCTTGACCATAAAGTACACATGTTGTTTTTGTAAGAGAAATAAATAACTAAATAAATAAATAATTTGAAGCCTGCATGTGCCTGTATACCAATATTCGGGATCAGCCAGTCGATTTCAATAGTTCATTACATGAACGTGTCTCATTCATTCAATTCAATAAGACGACTAGCCAGTCTCTTAGTTCCAACTAGGAACGCATGATCAATTTAGTCAAGATAACCATTATTATCAATGGTAACAAGGCATGAAAGTCAATTAGTATTACATGGGGTCGAGTCTATAACTCTCAGGGTTAAGTTCCAGTCTTACTGGGTATCCATAAACCAGTCAAGACACAAGGCACGTTCTACACAACCATATGCATTACAATATTAACATGCTAAGATTATCGAGTTCATGCAAAAAGCATCAGGATATAATAGGAGAACTATCATGCCACCATTAAATGAATAATTATAAAACAAATAGAAACATCCAGGTCAGGAAGTCACGCCAACAAGTCTATGCTAAGGCCAACAAGTCACGCCAAGTCTAGTAGGTAGGAGTGAGCGTATAAACAGCGTGAGCGTGAAAAGTAATTCACGCACGCACAGCGTGAGCGTGAAAAGTGAGCGTGGAAAATGAGCATGGAAAATGAGCGTAAAAAGTGAGAAGAAATTCACGCACGCATGCAAAGACGTGTGTGTAACTCAAATGTCATGCTGGCACGTAAAGACGTGAGCGTGACTAAAAATTCACGCTGACACGCAAGAACGTGAGCGTGACTAAAAATTCACGCACGCACGTAAAGACGTGTGCGTGACTCAAAATTCACGCACGCATGCAAGAACGTGTGCGTGACTAAAATTCATGCACGCACGTAAGAACGTGAGCGTGACTGAAAATTCACGCTGACACGTAAGAACGTGAGCATGACTGAAAATTCACGCTGACACGTAAGAACGTGTGCGTGACTGAAAATTCACGCTGACACGTAAGAACGTGTGCGTGACTGAACCTTCGTTCCAAGCCAGAAATGAAGTTCCCATGGTTCAGAATGGTGTAGAAGGAGGAGCTCTGCCACATGAACCATCTATTCCAAAAAGCATGCCAGGTCGGAAGATCAAAACCCATAAACAACCGAGAATACAACAACTTAGATCTAGAAGAAACAAGCCAAAGAAATCAAAAATGCTAAGTACTAAACTCTCTCAGGATCATGAGAGGAAGAAAAATGAACCATAAAAATGGTTCTCCAAGTGGGAAGCAAGAAGCAAGATGTACTTGCCTGCTGTTGGTTGGTGGAAGAGAGTGGTGAGGAAGAAGAAGAAGTAATGGTGAAGGAGAGTTATGAGGAGAGAGAAGGAGATGGGGGCTTAAATAGAAAGGGTGGTGGTAGGTGGGGGTTTGTGGGTTCGGTTCATGTGAACCACCATGAACCCGAGAAGAACCACCATGAACCCGAACCTAAAAGCAAGATTAAAAGCAGAGAATAACAGCAGGAAATAAAATACAAAAAATAAAAGGCAGGAATAAAATTACAGGAAATAAAATACAGATAATTAATTAACATGAAATTAAAGGAATTTAAATACAGGATAATACATGATAAATATTAAATAAATATATATGAGTTGTACATGTATAAAAATACGCATTCTCGGAACGGGGAGTGCCACCAACCCTTAGCACCCATGGATGGGTTGGGACCAAAATTGTAGAAATTGAGACTAGATATGAGACTTATTATTCTACAAAATGAGCTCCTACATTCTAAATCTAGAATCTAGAAAATGGGATGGGCCTTACTAATGATGCTCTTAGAAACAAAACACCAGTTCTTTAACACCTCCAGAATCTGACTGTTCTTCACAGTCAAGGCATCTCCAAAGAAGAATACGGACTTCAAGTATTCCCCTTCTAATTTCCCCGAGTTTATCATAGCATTAAGAAAATAGAACGGCGGATTCTTGAGGGCATTCGATCTCGCCGGGGCCTCGTCACTCAGAAACTGGTCAGCCATGTATTGGACTATATGGTCGTACCTATAGCCCAGAGCAGCTTGGGCGCTGCCTACCAGGAGCTCTCCAGCAGCATTAACCGACAAATTCACTGAGGAGAAGACAGAAAAAGATAAATTAGAAGGATGGACAAAAAGTAACTAATGGGTGCTTTCGAGCTCATGCGGCTCCAACTTAACAAAGCCTCATGCGGCTCAGGAAAACACTTATGCGGCTCCAGCTTACTGAAGCCTCATGCGGCTTAGGGGAACACTTATGCGGTTCTAGCTCAATGAAGCCTCATGCGGGTCAGGGGAACGCTTATGCGGCTCCAACTTACAGAAGCCTCATGCGGCTCAAGCTCCGCAGAACATTCATGCGGTTCCACTTAATGAAGGGTCATGCGGCGGTACTTTCATAAGACCCACAGGGATCGGATAAGTTCGTGCAGACCACGTGAAAAATATATGTTTGTGAATCTATGCGGCTCAGTGTAGCTTATGCGGCTTTGTTGGCAAAGCGTATATGCGGCCACAGTGGCTATTCTTATGCGGCTCACGGATCGACTATAGGACGAACATACGACTCACATGAAAATAAAGGCTCGTGCATAAAGCATGCGACGTAGCCATAGCAGTTAGGGTTCTTCAAAACCACATAAAGTCCTTACCAGTAATGAGAGGATGGACGTCAGGGTGAGCTACGGGCACGACGGCCGGCGGAAGGAACGACCGCGGTTGAAGTAGAGGCAGTCTTCTTCGACGAAGATGCCGCCTTCTTGCCCTTAGCCGCAACGGTCTTCTTGGGAGCCATTGGCAATTAAAGAAAAAGATGACAATAGAGTAGGGAAATTTCAAAGTGAAGGAGAAAGTAAAGAAGTTTTCTCTCTCAAACTCCTCCTATTTATAGGAAGACAAGAGAGGGGGGAACACGTAGATTGATAACCACCTCGGAAAAGATGAAACCGACTCCTAGGATTTCGTCCCCTCTCTCATAAAGGAGATTCACCCAGAGCAAAAAAACCAAAAGATTTAATGAGCCGACCCTTGGGATCTCCCCTAAAGGTAGCACTAAAACGAATTTGAGGCAATTAATGACGCGCACACGTGGCAAGGATCTATGCGGCCCGAAAGTCCCAGCGGCTGATTGACTCAATGCGGCTGAGACACTTAGGCGACCCGAAAATCCCTGTGGCCCGAAAATCCTTACGGCCGAGACATCCATGCGGCCAAAATATCCATGCGGCCAAGACATCATATGCGGCCAGAAGAATACATGGCCATGCGTCTTATTCAAAGTATTTCAATTTTGTAAATTGAAAACTTTGAAGGGGGTCTTGTAGAAGCATGAAAAAGAATAAAGGAAAGATCCATGCGGCCAGAGAGCCCCCTGCGACTCAGAGAGTTCATGCAGCTCGAGCGTCTATGCGGCTCAAACAAGTCTCATGCTGTTCAAAGATGAGCCACGTGGCCTACAAATAGCACTCTCATTTTGCATTAAATGCCTTGATGGTTGACAGCTTTGACGAAGTGACAGTTCTGACACGAAGCTATCATTCTGACTCCCTTATAATGACAGACTCCTTGGAAAGCGAAGAAAATCTTTGACATAATCTCCCGAGATTCAGAAACTGTCATGCGGCCTTGACACGTGGACAGTTGTATGCGGCCCAAGCGGAGACTCTCCCATGCGGCTCACGAAGACTAGCCCCATGCGGCTCATGAAGACTAGCCCCATGCGGCTCATGAAGACTAGCCCCATGCGGTTCACAAAGACTAGCTCCATGCGGCTCATAAAGACCATCCCCATGCGGCTCACAAAGGCCATCTCCATGCGGTTCACTCAAACTCATGCGGCTCAAATCGTTACCATGCGGTCCAAATATTCAGGGGGGCCACTCTTAGGCAGCCTTGACACGTGGCCAGCCTTATACGGCCCAACTTTCTTGCGGCTCAGATTTCTGCTGTTATGACATATGGCATGATAGCAGGGCACGTGGCATCAGATTGATCGAAATCTCTCAACAAATTCTAATGAAATATTGGGATCAAATCAGATCATTTGTAAATAAGCCAATTAAAGACACGTGTCGAGGAATCCGAGGTTGGCATGACAAATCAGGAGGATTTATGTCAATCAGCATTAATTATCCATAAAAGATTTGATGCAATCACATTTATTGCTCAAATCTCGATGAACGGCCCAGATTTAATGATCCTTAGCCGCCGACTTTCAAGAATGGGCAATCATTGTAAACCCTAATGAGGCCCCCCACTCTTATAAATAGCAGGGTGCCATTTCCTTGTAAATATATGGAGACACACATACATACACAGAGATACATACATAGAGATATACAGAGACAGAGACAGACGCACATAGAGACATAGAGAGCCAGAGAGCCTGAAGAGAGATCATTTCTTCATCAACGCCCGTCAGTTCTTCTACAGAGTCCAAAAGCTACACCCGATCGTCCAAGGAGTAAGGCAGAGTGGCCGTCGCTTTTCCGAGCCTCTATCGTCACCCCCCAGAATCTAAAATAAATATTTATACTTAGATTGCTGTACCTAGGTTTTCGTTCCTAGGCTTTCTTTGTACAAGCGAGTTTGTATTGTGAAGTAAAAGTTCAGTCCTCCGATAATTGTTCTGTCCTTTTATATTTCATAGCAAACATGTAGCCGTAGATAAAGTTGACTATCCTTCGACCCTCATCCCTCGGCAATGATGATACGACAACCTATCACTATATCTTATATAGTAGTAGATGATATTTTAGTATTACATTATGTGAGTTCATCTTGATTCTGTTATATTCTTCAGATACTAGATACTAGATTCGATAAGAACGTATACTACACCATATGTACAGAACATAGATGATTTACACTAATGTATGCTAGAATGAATTTTGGGTTGTGTTTTGAGCCATCCGTTCTCGCACTTAAAATACATATGAATTAGAACTGTGTGTCAATCTTTGTTTTTATATTTTGGTGAACCCAGGGATTGGATTCTGTATTTGTATTTTAGATTCTGTACCCTATGGCTTGACAACCAACCGGAGAGGATACTCTGAGAGATCCATCTGTGTAGGACGTATACTCTGAGAGATCACCTGTATAAGAATGATATCAATAGTGGGATTGAGTGTTGGAGGAGATATTATCAGAGTATACGTCCTACTCAGATGGGTCTCTCACCGTTACTATTTTTTTTTTGATAGCATGGTAGATGTGCTCTGTAAAAATTTTGCCCCGGAGCTCAAGTGGACATCCTTCATGTAGAGCTCGAGTGAGAGGTTTCTGACAGTATGGTGGTCTCCTTTGTTAAAGTATTCGTGCTCGTCCCACAACCAATCAATTTTTTTTCATTTACAATCTCTTGAATATGAAGCTCTGCTTCACATTTGGCTCTACCTTCTGGTATATAAGAACCAAATATGAAACAGAGTTTCATATTCAAGATATTAGAAATGAAGAAATTTTTGATTGGTTGTGGGACGAGCAAGAATCCTTTAACAAAGGAGACCACCATGCTGTCAGGAACCTCTCGCTCGAGCTCTACTCAAGGATGTCCACTTAGGGGTAAGCAAATACCGACCGATACCGAAGAACCGATTGAATACCGATTAAAAATATTTCGAAAAATGAACCGAAATTATGTACCGATACCGAATTGCCGAACCTACTAAATTACGGTATAATGGTAATGGTAACGGTTTAAGTGTAATACCATACCGAAAAGTCCAAACCGAACCGATTCACACACACACACACACACACACACACATTTTTTAATGTTGTTCAAGATTAATTTTATACTACTCATTTTCAGTTTTATCTTTATTTTGGTTGTTTCCTAGAACTTGGAATGGATTTTAGTGGACTTAAATTTATGTTAAATACTAAGAATTGAGTTTGTGATCTTTTGAGCTTATGTTTTTGTGTTCTCATGGAATTTTGAAGTAAATTTTGATTACTTGAACTTATACTAAAGATTAAACTTAGTGACCGTATTTAATATTTTAAGCTCATTTTTAGGTGTCTATGACTTATTACATATTGTTCTAATAATTTTGATTAATTGTTTGGTGATAGAGGCTTGGCTTTAAAATTAATGCTTCAAAAAAGTAAAAAATATATATATAGGTTAACAGGTTCTACAATATTAAGTGTGTTAATTAGTCAAATATTAATTGGTAAAATATCGATACCGAACAAAAAACCGATCGAATACCGATTTAACCGAAACCGAAAAAAATTGCTTCTAAATGGTACGATATTGGTATTGATTTTTCAAATACCGATTTTAAAAAATACCGAAAAAATTGACCAAATACCGACCGATTATACCGACGCTCACCCCTATGTCCACTCGAGCTCCGGGGCAAAGGATTGACTCAGAGCGAATTTCTGGACAGAGATGACGAAGAAGATGGCTGCCAAAGCTTATGTAAGTTTTCTACTTCTTTATACGTATTATTTTTTGTCATTTTGTATTACTGTAATTAAAATCGATCATTGCATCGTATCAATAGGTGATTTTGTACATTAGTTACAAGTGCTACTGAGTTAAAGTTTAATTGCTACTTAGTTGTGTCTCTCTCTATCTATCTCTCTATCAATGCTATAGTGTTGTTCCCCTCGCAATATGGAATGGTCCGATACCGATACTCTGAGTATCAGACTATTTCTATGTGTATCGGTATCGCAATCACAATACCGATACTCGAGTATCGCATTGATACTCAAGTATCACATCTGATATTACACAACTCTTTTCAGAGTAGCAGACGTGTATACATTCTCTGATAGTCTCTCATTTATTTGTCAATTACTGTATTTCAGTTCTAGTTAGTTTTATGTGATTCTCTGATAGTTCTCTCATTCATTTTCAATCGCTCCCCCCTGTGAATATTGATTTTACCAGATGCCACCCATGACCCGAGGAGCGGTACGTCCTTTGAGGGAAACAGTGAATGCTAAGGTGGCTTCCTACTGTTAAGGAGGAAGTGGCACTGGTAGCTAGTGAGATCGAGAGTTCTATTCATCCATCACCGGTAGCTAGTGAGAGGGAGTTCTATTAATACAGCACTTGCAAGGGACTATATCTCTCCTGCCGCCGTCGATCCCACTTATTCGAGGTGGTTAATTGCGTGATTGTATCACTGAGTATTTGCGTGAGCTGCGTGGTTCTCATTAGCTATTAGTACTTATTTGTATTGGACTATTTATATTGTGGGTTGTTTTTGTGTTGGACTATTTGTATTGGACTATATATATGAATTAGTACTGTGTCAATCTCTGGATTGAATTGGACTACGACATGGTGATCAGGACATAGTCCCTGCAGCCATTCGACTGGCAAGGCAGAAACTATGTAGCCGTAGATGAAGTTGACTGTCCTCTGACCTCATCCCTCGGCAATGATGATACGACAACCTATCACTATATCTTATATAGTAGTAGATGATATTTTAGTATTACATTATGTGAGTTCATCTTGATTCTATTATATTCTTCAGATACTAGATACTAGATTCGATAAGAACGTATATTATACCATATGTACAGAAGATAGATGATTCACACTAATGTATACTAGAATAAATTTGGGTTGTGTTCTGAGCCATTCGTTCTCACACTTAAAACACATATGAATTAGAACTGTGTGTCAATCTTTGTTTTTGTATTTTCGGCGAACCCAGGATTGGATTCTGTATTTATTTGGCTCCAACTCCAGCTCCATTGCATAAATCTACGGTACGACATGGTGATCAGGACATAGTCCCTGCAGCCATTCGACTGGCGAGGCAGAAACTGTGTAGCCGTAGATGAAGTTGACTGTCCTTCAACCCTCATCCTCGAAAATGATGATACGACAACCTATCACTATATCTTATATAGTAGTAGATGATATTTTAGTATTACATTATGTGAGTTCATCTTGATTCTGTTACATTCTTCAGATACTAGTTACTAGATTCGATAAGAACGTATACTACACCATATGTTCAGAACATAGATGATTCACACTATGTATGCTAGAATAAATTTTGGATTGTGTTCTGAGCCATCCGTTCTCACACTTAAAACACATATGAATTAGAACTGTGTGTCAATCTTTGTTTTGTATTTTTGGCGAACCCAGGGATTAGATTCTGTATTTTGTATTTTGGCTCCAGCTCCAGCTCCATTTGCATAAATCTACGGTACGACATGGTGATCAGGACGTAGTCCCTGCAGCCATTCGATTGGCGAGGCAGAAGAAACTATGTAGCCTTAGATGAAGTTGACTGTCCTCCAACCCTCATCCCTCGGCAATGATGATACGACAACCTATCACTAAACTTATATAGTAGTAGATGATATTTTAGTATTACATTATGTGAGTTCATCTTGATTCTGTTACATTCTTCAGGTACTAGATACTAGATTCGATAAGAACGTATACTACACCATATGTACAGAACATAGATGATTCACACTAATGTATGCTAGAATGAATTTTGGGTTGTGTTCTGAGCTATTCTCACAAAAATACATACGAATTAGAACTGTGTGTCAATCTTCGTTTTGTATTTTCGGCGAACCCAGGGATTGGATTCTATATTTGTATTTTGGATTTTGTATTTTGGCTCCAACTCCAGCTCCATTTGCATAAATCTACGGTACGACATGGTGATTAGGACATAGTCCCTACAGCCATTCGACTAGCGAGGCAGAAACTATGTAGCTGTAGATAAAGTTAACTGTCCTTCAACCTGATCCCTCGGTAATGATGATACGACAACCTATCACTATATCGTATAGTAGTAGATGATGTTTTAGTATTACATTAAGTGAGTTCATCTTGATTCTGTTACATTCTTCAGATACTAGATACTAGATTTGATAAGAACGTATACTATACCATATGTACAGAACATAGATGATTCACACTAATGTATGCTAGAATAAATTTTGGATTGTGTTCTGAGCCATCCGTTCTCACACATGGAGAAAAGACGAATTTTTTATATTTTATCTGACGCACAAAGGATCAGTGCTTTCTAGACCATGGATCTGGACCCATCTGCTCCTCCCTACCCTTTTCTTATTTGACTCTCTCAGCCACATATGATATCCAGCTCAAGTGTAGAGTCGGGGGAGAAGAAGTGGGCAGGAAGAGGAGGGGAAGCAGCACAGCCGACGGCAAGACATGGAGGAAGTACATAGATTTTCTTCAACATTCGTAGAAGAACTGTAAGGATATATCTTTTCACAACATGTCACCTTGTCAAAGACTGTTAATGTGAATATCATGTTACCGCAGTGTCGAAAGACTAACATGTCATAATTTTTTAAGCCGTGTGCTTTGACATAATCCTCCCAACTCTTTCCACCTATGTAGTAATCTTGCACTTCATAAAGAAATGCAAGATTACTACATAGGAGGAAAGAGTTGGGAGGATTATGTCAAAACACACGGCTTAGAAAATTATGACATGTTAGTCTTCCGACACCGTGGTAACATAGTTGTCACATTAAGGGTCTTTGACAAGGTGACATATTGTAAAAAAATATATCCTTATAGTTCTCCCACGGATGTTGAAGAAAACCTCTGTACTTCCTTCAGGTCTTGCCGCCGGCTGTGCTGCTTCCCCTCCTGTTCCTGCCTACTTCTTCTCTCCCCAACTCTACACTCCAGCTCCATTTGTATTAATCTATGGTACGATATGGTGATCAGGACATAGTCCCTACAGCCATTCGACTGGCGAGGTAGAAACTATATAGCTGTAGATAAAGCTGACTGTCCTCCGACCCTCATCCTTCGGCAATGATGATACGACAACCTATCACTATATCCTATATAGTAGTAGATGATGTCTTAGTATTATATTATGTGAGTTCATATTGAATCTGTTACATTCGTCAGCTACTAGATACGATAAGAACATATACTACACCATATGTACAGAACATAATGATCCACACTAATGCATGCTAGAATAAATTTTGGGTTGTGTTCTGAGCCATCCGTTCTCACACTTAATTACTGTGAGAGCGCCGGAGAGAGTGAGAGCGCCGGAGGGGGGAAGGAGAGAGAGTGAGATAGTAAAATAGGGAGAAATGAATTGGTAGGGGAATATAATTAGAATTTAGCAACGTTCATACTAACGTCGCTAAATTAGTCGCTATTAGCGACGTCACAGCGACGTTTCATGACATATAGTACCGATATTTGTAACAAGTAGTTTTGTTGGTTGGTTAATTGGTAACATGGTGATCGGGAAATATAGTCCCTGCAGCCATTCAACTGGCGAGGTAGGAACAATGGTACGACGACATGGTAATCAGGACATAGTCCCTGCAGCCATTCGACTGGCGAGGCAAAAACTATGTAGCCGTAGATAAAGTTGACTGTCCTCCGACCCTCATCCCTTGGCAATGATGATACGACAACCTATCACTATATATATAGTAGTTGATGATATTTTAGTATTACATTATGTGAATTCATCTTGATTCTGTTACATTCTTCAGATACTAGACACTAGATTCGATAAGAACATATACTACACCATATGTACAGAACATAGATGATTCACACTAATGTATGCTAGAATGAATTTTGGATTGTGTTCTGAGCCATCCGTTCTCACACTTAAAACACATATGAATTAGTACTGTGTGCCAATCTTTGTTTTTGTATTTTCGGCAAACCCAGGGATTAGATTCTGTATTTTGTATTTTAACTTTGTACGTATTTGGGGATATTTAATTTTTCGTTGAGGATACTGAGTTTGTACGTATTTGCGGATATTGATTTGGTTTGTTAAGGATATTATATATTGACATTGTTCGTTGCGGATATTTTTTTCTTTATATTTGATATTCTGGAATGTATTGTGCGTGCCGGTGTTGAGTGTTCCACGAGGGGGTCGACGAACCCAGGGATTGGATTCTGTATTTTGTATTCTGTATTTTGGCTCAGGCTCCATCTCCAGCACCATCTGCATTCTAGAACCTATTTTTTATATTTTTTAACTTAGCGACGTTTTTAGCGACGTTAGGAATCGTCGCTAAATATTAGCGACGTTAATAAATGTCGCTAAAAACGTCGCTAAAAGCTGACGTGGCAACACGTGGCAGCAAATCTTATGTCAGCACGTGGTCGCCAAAAACGTCGTAATAGTGTCGCTAAACGGCGACCAAACAATAACGTCGCCATATACGTCGCTAATTAGCATCAACGACCTAACGTCGCAAATAACGTCGCTAGTTAGCGACGTTAATAACGTCGCCCTAGCGACGTTTTGCGACATTTTCTCGTTTAGCGACACATTTTTTTTCGTCGTTCCCGAAACGTCACCCAAAACGTCGCTAATTTCATTTAGCGACGTTTTCATCGAGTTCAGGGACGTTTTGTAAGGTCGCTGTTCTGACAAATTTTGTAGTATTCTTAGCGTGCATAGGAACGTGAGACTCCCAACCGAGGTACCGCCTCATACTTCTTAACGTGTATAGGAACGTGAGACTCCCAACAGAGGGACAGCCTCATACATCATGGAACGACTACTACATAGCCTTCCAACTTAACTTGAACCAACGTGTTCCTTAAATGCCATAGACGGTGACTTTATATCGTGCCGACCGTAGCCCGTGCCTTAGACAGACCTTGTTTTCTAGGCGATGCTGTCGCTCAAGTCATATAAGTTATAAGACGAGCCTTGTTCTCAAGGGACTACGCCTTGACAACCGCAGATAGAGCAGAACAGTGCTAGAAATGGCTTCGATAGCCAAATGTAACTCTTGCCTAACTTATTCGGACATCGACTCGACAAGCAAAGGCTACGTCGAGCTCCGCGTCGAGGAAACGTGCCGTGCACGCGTTCGACTTGAACAACCGAGTTCTCGGGTGCCTAGGCTAAAGCCAACAAGCCGTACAAGACGACTTAACCAACGGGACATGCGAAGGCTATGTCAAGTCTTGCACGACGGGACCGTATATGCTTTATCAAGCATTCATACGGGCGACGCCTATGACTTAGGCTAATTCGAGTGTCGGGACAAACGACGAGACCGTGCATGCTTTATCAAGCATTCACACAGGCGACGCCTATGACTTAGGCTATTTCAATTATTGAGGCAACTTAGCAACTTAGGCCAAGGTCCTTCTCCCAAGCCACGGGACGAAGGATCGAGTGTCATTTGAAAACTCGCTGAGCCGGCTTCTAAGCAGACCGTGGGACCAATTTCCATGTTCTAAGACATTCTGACCCGTCGAAATTATTCTCTTAGCTATGTGGATGCGTCTGTTTTATTATCAAGCCTAACTTGTGCAAGTTGAAAACCTGTGAGTTATTAAGTGAAGGCTAAGATGAGGCGAGTTCATCGAAACTACCCCACCTGAGCGAGGAGTTACCTCAACCGAGCAAGCCTTCGAGCAGCCGTTGCATGGCTAAGTCTAGACGCCGTTGGCGTTTCGATTCCTCCGATTGACTTTGCGGGACGGGGCTCTACAACAAACACCACTCAGAACAAGTCTCGTGCTCGAGACTTTTCTGAAGGCAAGCCATCCAACCATTTCTATGGCCAAGACTTAATCGTGCCCAGACACGGGACAATCGTACACATTTTGCCTACGCGTTCTTAAATTCTGAGCCACGCTCGTACCAGTATCAATCCTTTTCCTTTTAATACGATCTTAAAATTTTGACACTCTTTCATTCTTAAGTGTTGCTTGACCTCATCGTATCACTTGGCTGGATCGTACATGCATTCCAAGCATCCCCAAAATACATGCATTCAGCCAAGCCGCATGATAGAGAATTTGTCATTCTTACTCGAGTCGCATCGTGCATATACTCAGGCATCCCTAAAATATATGTATGTCAGCCGAATCTCGTTAGGGGCATTCCTATTCTTGATTTATTCAATCCATCCATACCAATCCGTAAGATCAATTCTTGAATGCTAATTCTTGAAACAGGGGCGTCTCGTCTAACCGCTAGGCCACTTCTCAAGGCTAAGTCAATGTCATGATTGGAATCATAGTTCCCCAACAATAATGCCAACACTGACCCCAATCCTAGGGTCAAACCAAAGTCGGTAGTACGGGATTTTCTACCCAAGCCCGCGTCACTCAGATTTCTAAACATCGAGCACGATCACCTAGTTTGCATCGAGACATACGTTGCGCAGATTCAAATCCATTCAAATCATAAATTCTAACCAATTCATGTATTCGATCACAAGGTCATCTAGCTCAATATTATGTTTTGCCCCAATCTCACGTGAGTCCGATTATCCACGGTCGTCCATGAATCACCATACAACACTCCCGCGGAATCATTCTCATCGGGGCGTAACACTTGTTTGAGTCTAGACTAATTCATTCTTGATACGCGGATTGGACCTACTCAATCCTCAAGTTCAATTCATTCGTCAAGCACACTGAGTCATTCTCGAGTCCACCTTCATGTCAAACCACAAGTCGATGCATACAAATTGCCACGCCATGCAAGTCCGATCACCCCCGCTGTATGAATCACCATATCAGCGCTCACACGGAGTGATCGCCCTAATCGGTACGATACATGTGTGAGGCTAGAGTTGTGCTCGCATAAGACAAGAATGTCGATGTTGGGGTTATCGTCGAAGCAATCCAAATATTTATTTTTATCCAAGCCAAGATCTCAATTTTGATAGTCCGTTCGTCATTCGTTTAACTAGAAAATCCTCGAGCCAAGACTATCTTTTCTTCGATACATTTTAATATTTCGAGTATAGCATCTATCGGAACAATGACATTTGTACGATCGTCATTGGCCGAGTCAGAGTACCCCCGAGTTATCGTATATCGATCTTTGATACGCCTCAATACCATAGACGATATGCGTAACCTGACGATCTTCTTTTGTAACCAATTTCGAGTCGTGCGACTGATGCTATTATCCGAATGGATATACCATAGTTCTATTTGATCAAAATCCAAATCATAAGCACGATCCTCTAAGTTTCCTCGATCAAGACATTCATTTTCATTCATCGCTCCGAATCTTGATTCAATATCCTTCTCCTAACTCTACTTGCCCATTCACAAGTTGTCGGAACGACATCTCGTTCTGAATATTCGAAGTCACGACCAACTAAGCGTGACGTGTTATAAGGCTTTGCACGATCGCTCGCCTCGTCGACATACTCGCCGTTATCCTTAATTCTCGATTTTGCTCGAATGATTTCTAAGACAAACCATACACCACTCAGGATTCGAGCCATCTTATCTAGTCCAAATCAAGTTCGCATTACTCGCTAACGCATCCTTCAGATTCATTCGACGAATCTCTAGCGTAATCGCTCACGTCGCATCGACGTACTAAGTCGTTTGCACTATTCCTCAAAATCCAAATCAATCTTCCGAGTACGCCTAAGCGTTAGTTCGACAGCGTTCCTATCGATATACACTCTTAAGTGTATCTCCATTCTCGACCGAGCGATACTTGATATCGTTCGTGACTCATTTGCACCAAAAGGTCGAGGTGCGCGACACACGGCACAACTTAGCTAAAAGGCCATGTGCATAGCTATCCCGTGCAGACTATATCCGAGTTTGCATGCTCGTTTGCTAATGTTGATGTAGGACTAGTTAGGTAAGCACGCGACTTGCTAACTTTTAGTACATGTTTTCTACCAAGACAAGTTTGACACCGTTCGACACAAAGGCCTACCGATGCGTCCGACAATGGCCTACCGACGCGTTCGATTGAACGCTTGCACAAGCTTTTGAAAATATTTAGACTTATTGTATGGACATGCCGAGGGACATTCGAGAGAGAGCGCACCACTTCTTTTTCCAATGACGAGCTTTCAAAACTGAGAAATTCAACTTGAAGTCCAAGGACGTAAAGTCGTGCTCTGATACCATTATGTCACTCCCGGCTCCCGTAGGAACGATCATCATCGCTAAGGCGTGGTACCGCACGAGCCTAGATTGCGCTCGTGCAAGGCAGGTTCCATAACGGCCGATTACAACGGCTGCGATGGGATCGTCGCACAGAAGTCCCAAGCAGAGACATTGAATAAGTTTGCGGAAATTTAGAAGCAAAACACAAGTCATTGCAAAACACTCTTTTATTGATATTGATACAAGATTACATGCAAGGCCAAATTACAAGTCTCTCAAGCTCACTTTTCTCTCATTTTATAAGTCACTCTGCTCTCTCTCATCTCTCGATTACAATGCTTGAGCCAGCGGAAGCTTCGGAAGGCGATGTTCATACATTATGTCCCGTATAAGTCTTGAGATCACGCGGCCGCACGCTTCGACGCGCCAAGGAACTCCATGCCTCGACGCTTCCAAGCGAGCTCCGCACCTTGAGCTTTTACCTGTGCCTGCAAATAAAACACTGTGTGTGTCAGTACTCAACTGTACTGGTGGAGTGAGCTCCTCGCCCACCCATACAAAACCGATACGATTATTTTACTTTGTGCAATGCAAGTCCCTTTACGATTGTCTTTCTAGTCTTACCTTAGAATTGATTTTAGGACCGACACCTTGGTCTATTTTTATTTTTAGACCGTCACCGCGCCTTACAGTAATAATGTACTCATACTTGCCGCTAGACCTTTTTCGTGCTCGCAATGTTAACCTATCAAGTCGTATTTGCCTTACGGCCATAATCAGGGACGTAACTACACGATAGACTCTATTTCCGTGTGACCATGCTATCGCACCGATAAAATCCTTATCCTTGCCTCAAGACCTTCTCGTTTGCTTGCAATGTCCACACACCGACTCATACTTGTCTTGTGACAACGCGGCTGTGCCTTATGTTTCGAGGTCGTGCCCAGCAACTCAACGTAACTTCACCCAAGTTGCCCTATGCCCCTTCTCGACTTAACTCGCAACGACTCAAGTTTGTATTATGCAACTCTATGCCAACGACTTAACACTCGACGCCACATCTTGTGCCGAAGCATGGGTCTTTATTTTCCAAACCCTAGGCCTCATAATACTTTGGGTGCAACCGAGCACACATTTCATAACTCAAGACATACTGTGCTTACACGTCCTTTGTTACGACTGACACCGTGCATGCGGATTCGCCGCTTAGCACGCCAATTATCTATATGAAAGGTTACTGGCACGACAAGCCATCGTGGACATAGCCTGGCATTCGGGACCCTTGCACCGCAGGTTGCGATCCTCGATGCAAGTCCCCGAACTACCCGTTGCTTCATACCCAGCTTGGCTATTGTATTTCCTCCTAGGCCGAGTCGGTCCCGTAGCCCCGGGTTGCCGCTCGAAGAAACATCGCCCTTATCGACAAGTTGTCTATGACCACGCACCTACGAGACATCTAGACTCACGAAAATGCATGGCCTAATTTGTTGGTACGACTGGAACTATACTTAGCAACTCGTGCTCTGAACCACACTTTACATAACGTACATCGGGACCGTGAGACTCCCAACCGAGGGACCGCCTCATACTTCTTAACGTGTATAGGAACGTGAGACTCCCAACCGAGGGACCGCCTCATACTTCTTAACGTGCATAGGAACGTGCGACTCCCACCGAGGGACCGCCTCATACTTCTTAACGTGCATAGGAACGTGAGACTCCCAACCGAGGGGCCGCCTCATACATCATGGAACGACTACTACATAGCCTTCCAACTTAACTTGAACCAACGTGTTCCTTAAATGCCATAGACCGTGGCTAACTTTATATCGTGTCGATCATGGCCCGTGCCTTAGACAGACCTTATTTTTTAGGCGACGCTGTCGCTCAAGTCATATAAGTATATGACGAGCCTTGTTATCAAGGGACTACGCGACTTGACAAACGCAGATAGAGCGGGACAGTACTAGAAATGGCTTCGATAGCCCAACGTAACTCTTGTCTAACTTATTCGGACATCGACTCGACGAGCAAAGGCTATGTCGAGCTTCGTATTGAGGGAACGTGCCATGCACGCGTTCGACTTGAACAACCGAGTTCTCGGTGCCTAGGCCAAAGCCAACAAGCCGTGGAAGATGACTTAACCAACGGGACATACGAAGGCTATGTCAAGCCTTGTGCGACGACCGTGCATGCTTTATCAAGCATTCATGTGGGCGACGCCTATGACTTAGGCTAATTCGAGTGTCGGAACAAACGACGGGACCGTGCATGCTTATCAAGCATTCATGCAGGCGACGCCTATGACTTAGGCTATTTAAAGTGTTGAGGCAACTTAGCAACTTAGGCCAACATCCTTCTCCCAGGCCACGGGACGAATGATCGAGTATCTTTTGAAACACGCTGAGCCGACTTCTAAGTAGACCGTGGGACCAATTTCCATGTTCTAAGACATTCCGACCCGTCGAGATTATTCCCTTAGCTATGTGGATGCGTCTGTTTTTATATCAAGCCTAACTTGTGCAAGTTAAAAACCTACGAGTTATTAAGTGAAGGCTAAGATGAGGCAAGTTCACCGAAACTATCCCACCTAAGCGAGGAGTCGCCTCAACCGAGCGAGCCTTCGAGCAGCCGTTGCATGGCTAAGTCTGAACGCCGTCGCGTTTCGATTCCTCCGATTGACTTTGTGGGACATGGCACTACACGTGTCCATTTTCTGTAGTAGTAGTAGGCATCGTGAAGCTCCCCTTGAGTCGGAAAGGCCATCCGGCCCCTCCACTAGGCCGCTGGGGTTCTAAGGTACGAATCATAACCTTATATCTCTTAGATGATGTTCAATGAAATTGATTAACCATTTTATATTGATGAAAGAATCACATAAGCAAGAAATGCCTCAAGTGACAGCTGTCTTCATTTTACAATGACGTACCTATAGGAGATCCTCTTGGTGCAGTTGAACATAGGAGTTTATGTCACGACCCGCACCCGCTTTTCGGATACGAGACGTGTCCAAGCCAGCCTACGCCACAGAGTCGGCGGTAGAACGTTGTCAAGCCCGCAAGAATAATTTCTCAAAATAAACATTATTGCTCATTCACATTTCTAAATTTATTACAAATTTACAATTAAAGAAAATACAGATTTTACAATTAATGAAATTGATACAATTGCTTTCTATTTCTAGGTTCTCTTCAGCATACCCAAGTCTTCTCCAGTACTAAGAGTGATAGCGGCTAAACCTAAAAATGTTGGTTTTCAGTCAGGAATGGAACATGTACACAAGCCGACGGCAATGCAAAAACACAATAGAATTAACAAGACATGAAAATAGCATATGGAATATGAAAGCTAGTAAGAAAACTGATGACATGGCACGGTGGAAAAGTAAAAGGAAAAATAAAAGACATTTACCTATGTGTTGTGAATACCTTTTAATACATGAACGGCTGGGCTAATATGGCACATCATACGATGGCTATCGTTCAGTAATTGGTACGGCTAACTCATACGTGAGTGTGTATGACTTAGCTATCGTTCAGTAATGTAATTGGGTTTGTTCACGTATTTACTTAGTATTTCCCCTCCCGACTACTCCGTGTGACGAGCGTGTCAACAAGCAGCAAGATATGTATAGACATGAAATGAAAAGACTACTATGAATCGGAAAGCAATCAGAAAGTGCACTTGCCTGAGGTCCTTAGCTGGAGAAACCAATAACACTATACCACTCAATGAGCCACAATCAATCAACACATGCAGAAGTCTCCGAATGCTGAAATAAACAGTACCAACGTTCTCAGAATAGTCAAATTAGCTAGGATTGCCTGTCCTTAAGTCCAATTCTGGACACAGGGGCAAAACGGTAATTTTGGGCAAAAATGATGTCCGCCGTTGGACCCGCTTTGCACCGAAAAGTATGCCAGAGTCAATGGTCTCTAAAGTCATCAAACTATTTGTCTACGGATCTAGTTTTTCGATATGAACCCAACCGTATGTCCATAGTTGGATTCCGGCGGGCCGTGCACAAAATCGTCCGTTGAATGGGACCGTGGGGCCCGCAAAACGACAATTTTATCAACGGTCTCAGAATCGGACCAAACTTGGCATAAAAGACCAGAAAAATGATACGGTTCTGTTGGCGTAAGTTTCGTCTCGATCTGACGAGCGTGCACAAAGTAATTGAGAAATTTGCAAAGTGCACGATACGGTAAATTTCGACGGATATACATCAAATTCGTCGCGCACACGCAGCGACCAATTTGAATTCCGTCAAGTCTACAAGACCACGAAGCTGGTACGCAGCTTTCGATGCTTACGATGTGCGACCACGTCATCCGGATTGGCGTGGCGCACGTCGTGTGGAGCAATTTTATTATTTTTCACAATTTTTGAAAACAGTTTTTTGTCAGTTTTGGGAGTCGAATTTCTCGACGTACAATCAATGAAATTCGATTCTACAAAATGTTTGGAAAGCCCTATAGGTTGTCTCAATATCTGTCATTTCTGGAAAATATCTACTATCTCGATCACAATCTGTCTACGAAACAGGGGTGTCAATCTTCGAAACTGTCCTGTTTGGACAGGTTTTTCGCCTATTTCAATTTGATATAACTCAAATCAAGATCGATTACGATCAAACCAATTAATGGGATTGTAGAGGGTCATTTCATCTATCCGTAGGAATTCACGAGATCGGAAACGATCGAGCATACGAGAAGAAAATAGGGAAAGAAATGGTTTACCCGGCTGTCATTGCTGCTGTGTTTACTGCCACGCGCTCGCGCGCGCACGGCCCTGTGTGGTCGACCTCCGTCCTGGTGCGGCATACACGCCGCGGGGTGGCAGCGCCCAGGTGTTGGTGGCGGCCGTAGAGGTGTTGGGGAGTACGGCGTCGAGAAACCTAGGTGTTAAGAAGTTCTCTCTCCATCGTATATAACTGTCACGACCCGGTCCCAATTTCTTGGGTCGAATCAGATCATGCCCAGCCTGCACCGTTGTTGAGACGGCGGAGTAAGCTGTATCACTCATGCAGGTAAATAAAACAACACAGTCTAATTGCCACAACTTTAATAATTCGAATAGTTTAAAACTTTTTACAATAAAATGAAAAATACATCTGAAGTACATTGCTTTCCACAAACATCATGAATTATAAAGAAAAGAAAAATCTAGGCAACCAGCTCATCAGTCTCGAGATCATCGTCCTCTAGTTGGGACCTCGGAAAAAATCGCGAACAAAGCCTCATCAGTGATACCTAAAATGTTGGTTCTCCAGTCAGGAGGGAGCAAAGTACAATTCATGCTAATCTTGACAATTAATTTAACAATAAAATCATGCACTTTTAAACAGTTTGAAGATGAACAGTTTTGAAACAATACAGTACAGTGATGTGAATAGGCAATGTATATGACCGGCTTGGGTTACAGTAGTATCTAGCGATACGGTATGGCTTGTCCCCGTGTGAAGAGGGAAAGCTAATACAGTCAGTTACAGTAATTTGGATGTGGTCATAAACATTACTCTACTCCCCCAGTCCCAACAGTACAGTCAATACTCCCGAAAGAGTTCGTGTTTGAATAGTGGTTTAAAATTGCAGTGAAGTGATTATTAAATAATTGTAATCAACATAAATGTACTTGCCTTGATTTCCAATTGGACGAGATTTGTACTTCGGGATTCGAAAGGTCACGTTCTTCCTTGAAATCCTACATTCCGGGGAACTTTGTCTCAGAATTACAAACACCAGAATAGTCTAGTTGCAATCTCTATTTGTCTTTCCTAGTCTATTTTAGTTATTAACTAGCTAACACACATCACAACATTTACTAATGAGTTTGAATTTAGAAATTCAATTTATTTAGGTTTTTCGGGAAAACTTGTAATTATCATATTAATATAAAACTTGGTATTTTATCTACTTATTGGACAAACTTGTTAAAAATATAAAAATATTTTTCTTTTCTTTAAAACGAGAAAATCCTGTATTATTTATTAAAAATAATTTATCAATTAATCCTACGCGTTCCACATTCCCAGAAAATAAAGTAAAATACTACACTACAATATTACAGACCAATTAATAAAAACTGGGCTTATGCCCCTACAACTTAATTACATAAATTGAAATAAGAAAAGAAACTGGTTAGTCCGAAAATTACCTACAATTTAACAAAAACTAATAAATTTCCAAAATATTATTTAAAGAAAATTATAAATCTCAGACTCTGGTCCAAACTTCATTTTCAACTACTCTGCCTCAACGTCCGGTCGAACCGGTGCGTTTGCATTTCGTTGGGGCCCAGTAACCAATTATGGTTGTCGCCCAAAAATCATTTTAAAACCATTTTATTAATTTTTTCGAAAATTTCGGCAGCATTCCCTCTGTTTTCGGTCAACCCAAAAACTGGGAAATGCTCCGTAAACCTGCAAAATAACTCCCGAAACCCGAAATTCATATATATCCATAGAATATATTTTTCCAAAGCCAACACAACATCTCTGATATAATAACGGAATTCCCGAAAACTCGAAACCATTCCGAATTAAACTTCCCAAAAGGATTCAACTCCAGCATATTTATATTTAACCAAAAATTCCCAACAGAACCTAAAAAAACAACTTCAGAACATTATCCGAACTCATTCACAGAGCTAAGAGCCAAATCTATATATTAAATTTGAATCTCCAATAATTCCCGAGAATTCCAAAACACAGAAACTCTTCCGAAAGAGTTCTCGGAAATCCGAGAATTTCTGAGTTCTGAGAGAACAAAAACCAGCAACAAAATGATTTTCCCGAAGAACTCGGAAAAGCCGAGATAGTAACGTAGTTGCTACGTTACGATAACCGAATTCCCGAGGAATCGGGGACCAGATTTCATCATTGACAGAGAAATTTAAATTTGGGGTTAGAGTTTACCCAAACCGAAAGTGCAACGGAAATCCTGCAGTGAATCTCGGAACCGAACTGCTCAGGAACAGAAACCACCAACAGCGCACGCGGGTCAGAACCGAGAAACAAACAGGGGCGAACGGGGGCGATCGGACGGTCGGAGTGGCCGCGGTCAGCTGGCGGCGGCGGCCACGGGAACGGCGCCGGGGGCGGCGGCTTCGGGATCCGGGGTCGGGCGCCGGTCGGGTGCGGCCCGGGGGTCGTCTTGGAGCTCCGGGAAGAGGGTTTTGGAAAGAAGAAGAAATGGTAGTGTGGGGAAGAAGGAGGAGTAGGGAGGGGGTTTTATAGGTGAAGGAAAAGGAGGTTACCGGAATCCGGAGTGTTCCCGGCCGTTCCGGAGGGGAAACGGGGAGTCGCCGACGTTACACGCGGAGGGGAAAGGAAAAGCCGAGAGAACTCTCGGTTACCAAAAACCATTACAGAGAGTAATTCTCTCTCTCACTCAAATGAATGAATGAGTGATAAATGGGTTAATGGATAGTTATTGGGTTTTGGAATATGGGTTGAAAGCTAATGAGTATTAGTTATAGGTTTGGGCCCAAAGCTTGGGCTTCTAACATTTGGGCTTCTATAAAACTTTAAGAAAAAGTCTTGTAGGCTTAAATGTTAAGAAATGGGTTTATGAAAAATGCTTGTGGGTTTTTTTTTTTATACCATAGGCTAAAAGCTCAACTAACATGGACTAAAAAGACAATTAATTTAATTCCTAAAATTACGGGTTTCACAACCTTCCCTCCTTAGAAAATTTCGTCCTCGAAATTAAAGGCAGGGTAGGAGATTCAAACAGGTACGGGTATTACGCCCGTAACTCAGGTCCAACAATAAGAATTTCCAAGGCAGTCGTGGATGAGACGGTTTATGATATCATCCATGTAGAAAAATACAAAAGCGAACCAAAGTACACGAGGTTGATCAGACCATCATGCACCGGTCCTGATTAGACAATATATTAGTGGGTGCACCCAATAAAATATCGTCATGATCAAGCTTGATAAAGAGATAGCTTGCAAAACTAGGCTAACTTAGCAGCATTCAAGTTTAGAACGAAAAGATAAGAATAAGGTTTAAGTGATGGTCGAATTCTGATTTCTTCTTATCTGACTAGGCTTGCAACTGGTTTCTCTGGCACTGAAAGGTTGTCCAAACTTCAGTCTCTGAATTATCCAAAGTGACTCGGATCCGAAATGTAACGTCTGAGCTGTGACGTAGAAGACGTTGCACATCTCAAGATTAGCTGGTAGAGCTAACTGGTACGCTACTTCCAACTCGTCTTAAACTTCAAATGACCTGATGTACCTGGCCTCAATTTCCAGCTCCGTCGAAACTGATTGTTCCTCTGGTAGGAGAAACTTCACCAAATGCAATTTGGTCTTCCCAAGACCTGCCAAATTCCGAGACGCAAAATCTCAATACATCTTCAAGCGTCTGGATTGACCTCTCTGATTGCTCGTCCCGCTGTACTCCATGAATCCGGTAAATGTGCCTCTCGTACAATGCTGCCAACTTCTTTAGTGGATAAACCAACTTTGAAAGTGTGCTGACTTAGTCAGTCGGTTTTCTATAATCCAATTGGTGCCCTTCCCTCCTTGGGAACAAGGCAATCCTTACTCAAAGTTCATTGTTATATGCTTCTACTTCCACTCCGAATTGTCCAGCGGCTGCAATAAACTGTTGTTCTCTTGCTAAATTCCTCAGATTGACAAATTCGCATCTAATCCATACCTGGAATTGTCCTTCTTTATTCCATAACACCAATCAATGGAGGCATATTCCGATACATCTTATTATCTCCTGAATATATGGAATACTGCGACTGGTGCATTTCTTTCATCAACTCGTTCCTCCGTTTGTCAGCCGATACGCAAAGTCTCGCACCATTCTTCAGAGTTCCAATGCTGATTAATTTAGAAACCCTCAGGTTCCTGCCAACACTTGAGCTCTAAGCCTGCAAAGTGCCTCGTTTTGAAACTACGTTCTCTTGATTTTTATCCCTCAGCCTCGAACTTCATCAATACTGAATCAGCATCCAGCTCTCCTTCTATCTCCAGGTAGTATAACCTCCAGTCCAAACTTCTCGATATCTTCTAGCAGGTGCTAGTCCTTGGTTAAGAACTTCGCCATCAGTATCGACCAAGTGCATCAGCGACCACATTAGCCTTACCTGAATAGTACTGCAGGTTGATGTCGAAGTCCTTCATCTGCTTCAGCCATCTTCTTAGTTTAACATTCAGCCCTTTCTGAGTGAATACATATTTCAGACTTTTGTAGTCCGTATAAATTTTCACTCCCTTTCCATAAAAATCATGCTTCCAGCTTCAAAGTAAAGATAATTGCAGCAATTCAAATTAGGCGTGGGATGATTCCTCTCATGAGTCTGTAGTTGCCTACACGTGTAAGCAATTACTCTCCCATGTTGTTGAAGAACGCAACCCAGTCCTCTTCCAGAGGCATTACTGTAAATTGAAAACCCACCGGTTCCTGCGGGTAGCGCAAGGATTGGTGTAGTGGTAAGTCTCTTCTTCAGCTCCTCAATGCCGCCTGGCAAACTTTCGTTCAGATGAACTCTTCATTCTTCCAAGTGAGCTTCGTCATTGGCTCAGCAATCTTGGCGAAATCCTTCACGAACTTCCGGTAGTAGCCGGCCAAGTTCAAGAATCTTCCGAATTGAACTTGGGGTATACCACTCCTCAACAACAGCTATCTTCCATCGAAATTTCTTCTCTTGACGACATGGCCAAAAGTCCACCTTGTCAAAAATCCACGTTCAGATAACTTACCATAAACTTCTTTTTCCTCAAAGTTTCCAAAAACTTCCTCAGGTGTTCTTCATGCTCTTCTTCAGTCTTCAAATATATCAGAATGTTATCGATGGAGAAGATAAACTGATTCAAATACTCATGAAAATCTCTGTTCATGAGATTCATGAACACAGCAGGAGCATTTGTCAGTCTAACGTCCTGACCAAAGAAAACTTTCCATACTTGGTGTTTGAATGCCGTCTTGGAAATGTCCTCTTTCTGACTTTGATCTAATGGTGATCGGGTCAATCTTCGAAAACTCCTTAACTCCACTCCACTCAAATTGATCAAACAGATCATCAATCCAGAAAAGGTACTTGTTCTTTAGTGTCTGGTAATCCATGCACATCAGTTGTTCCATCCTTCTTGGGCACAAACAAGATAGGTGTTCCCTAAGGTGAAGTTCTATCTTGGATAAATCCTAGAGCCTTCATTGATCTGGTCCTTCATCTTCTATGAACTTCGAGTCTGCATCATGCCTTTGTAGGAGGCAAGGTCTGCTAGATAGGAAGAGAGTCTCTGGGTTGTGGCCTAACAGGTGTTGCTGGGTTATGAGCTTTGGTTTGATAGAAAGATAAAGGGCAGTCCTTTACCCGATGTTCAGCAGATCCACATGCCAAACATTGTCCCAATCTCTTGCGGCAACTAACGGCCTGATGACCAGGCCTCTTGCAGTAGTCACAAGCCAATAGCCTCCTACGACAAGACTGCGGAAAGTAGGTACTTGATGGGACCCAAATATCTTCTAGGGGTATCCTTCCTAGGACAAAGTTCTGCTCTAACTTGGTTGGAGATACTAAGGCTACATCATTGACGTTCTTCATGTCTTCTCTCGTGATATTCATCTGTTCCTGCTGGGCTTCATCTTGAGCTTTCTGGAACTCCAGGATTTCTTGAAATAGGAAACCATTTGGAAGATGGCTGGTACTGGTGGAGCAACAAAATGAATACTCCACCTAGGAAATGCAACTCAGTTTGAGATGAGGTAGGAATCGCCAGTGTAGGGAAAACTTCACTGGATGCACTATGAGGACGGTCAAACAGCCGCGAGGGAAAAGACCCTGGACTTGGTTGAGGAGATGGGGTATGATCCGGAGATGACACCTCATCGCCAGCAGGATTTGGTCAACGGTTATTCTCTGGATGGTTTAGGATGCAAACATAAGCAAGGTATCCTACCAGTCTATAATCAAACAAAAATATTTATTTATAATATTTCGGTCCTATGTTGTGACAAATTGATGTTCTAGTGTTCTAGTTGTTTCTAAATATGTTTTCCTAAGTTGTTGTTCAGACCTGCATGGGCCACCACTAAAAACATGTCACGACCGGTCCCAATTTCTTGGGTCGAATCAGATCATGCCCAGCCTGCACCGTTGTTGAGACGGCGGTAGTAAGCTGTATCACTCATGCAGGTAAATAAAACAACACAGTCTAATTGCCACAACTTTAATAATTCGAATAGTTTAAAACTTTTTACAATAAAATGAAAAATACATCTGAAGTACATTGCTTTCCACAAACATCATGAATTATAAAGAAGAAGAAAAATCTAGGCAACCAGCTCATCAGTCTCGAGATCATCGTCCTCTAGTTGGGACCTCGAAAAATCGCGGAACAAAGCCTCATCAGTGATACCTAAAATGTTGGTTCTCCAGTCAGGAGGGAGCAAAGTACAATTCATGCTAATCTTGACAATTAATTTAACAATAAAATCATGCACTTTTAAACAGTTTGAAGATGAACAGTTTTGAAACAATACAGTACAGTGATGTGAATAGGCAATGTATATGACCGCTTGGGTTACAGTAGTATCTAGCGATACGGTATGGCTTGTCCCCGTGTGAAGAGGGGAAAGCTAATACAGTCAGTTACAGTAATTTGGATGTGGTCATAAACATTACTCTACTCCCCAGTCCCCAACAGTACAGTCAATACTCCCGAAGAGTTCGTGTTTGAATAGTGGTTTAAAATTGCAGTGAAGTGATTATTAAATAATTGTAATCAACATAAATGTACTTGCCTTGATTTCCAATTGGACGAGATTTGTACTTCGGGATTCGAAAGGTCACGTTCTTCCTTGAAATCCTACATTCCGGGGAACTTTGTCTCAGAATTACAAACACCAGAATAGTCTAGTTGCAATCTCTATTTGTCTTTCCTAGTCTATTTTAGTTATTAACTAGCTAACACACATCACAACATTTACTAATGAGTTTGAATTTAGAAATTCAATTTATTTAGGTTTTTCGGGAAAACTTGTAATTATCATATTAATATAAAACTTGGTATTTTATCTACTTATTGGACAAACTTGTTAAAAATATAAAAATATTTTTCTTTTCTTTAAAACGAGAAAATCTGTATATTTATTAAAATATTTATCAATTAATCCTACGCGTTCCACATTCCCAAAAATAAAGTAAAATACTACACTACAATATTACAGACCAATTAATAAAAACTGGGCTTATGCCCCTAAACTTAATTACATAAATTGAAATAAGAAAAGAAACTGGTTAGTCCGAAAATTACCTACAATTTAACAAAAACTAATAAATTTCCAAAATATTATTTAAAGAAAATTATAAATCTCAGACTCTGGTCCAAACTTCATTTTCAACTACTCTGCCTCAACGTCCGGTCGAACCGGTGCGTTTGCATTTCGTTGGGGCCCAGTAACCAATTATGGTTGTCGCCCAAAAATCATTTTAAAACCATTTTATTATTTTTTCGAAAATTTCGGCAGCATTCCCTCTGTTTTCGGTCAACCCAAAAACTGGGAAATGCTCCGTAAACCTGCAAAATAACTCCCGAAACCCGAAATTCATATATATATCCATAGAATATATTTTCCAAAGCCAACACAACATCTCTGATATAATAACGGAATTCCCGAAAACTCGAAACCATTCCGAATTAAACTTCCCAAAAGGATTCAACTCCAGCATATTTATATTTAACCAAAATTCCCAACAGAACCTAAAAAAACAACTTAGAACATTATCCGAACTCATTCACAGAGCTAAGAGCCAAATCTATATATTAAATTTGAATCTCCAATAATTCCCGAGAATTCCAAAACACAGAAACTCTTCCGAAAGAGTTCTCGGAAATCCGAGAATTTCTGAGTTCTGAGAGAACAAAAACCAGCAACAAAATGATTTTCCCGAAGAACTCGGAAAAGCCGAGATAGTAACGTAGTTGCTACGTTACCGATAACCGAATTCCCGGAGGAATCGGGGACCAGATTTCATCATTGACAGAGAAATTTAAATTTGGGGTTAGAGTTTACCCAAACCGAAAGTGCAACGAAATCCTGCAGTGAATCTCGGAACCGAACTGCTCAGGAACAGAAACGAAACCACCAACAGCGCACGCGGGTCAGAACCGAGAAACAAACAGGGGCGAACGGGGGCGATCGGACGGTCGGAGTGGCCGCGCGGTCAGCTGGCGGCGGCGGCCACGGGGAACGGCGCCGGGGGCCGGCTTCGGGATCCGGGGTCGGGCGCCGGTCGGGTGCGGCCCGGGGGTCGTCTTGGAGCTCCGGGAAGAGGGTTTTGGAAAGAAGAAGAAATGGTAGTGTGGGGAAGAAGGAGGAGTGGGAGGGGGTTTATAGGTGAAGGAAAAGGAGGTTACCGGAATCCGGAGTATTCCCGGCCGTTCCGGAGGGGAAACGGGGAGTCGCCGACGTTACACGCGGAGGGGAAAGGAAAAGCCGAGAGAACTCTCGGTTACCAAAAACCATTACAGAGAGTAATTCTCTCTCTCACTCAAATGAATGAATGAGTGATAAATGGGTTAATGGATAGTTATTGGGTTTTGGAATATGGGTTGAAAGCTAATGAGTATTAGTTATAGGTTTGGGCCCAAAGCTTGGGCTTCTAACATTTGGGCTTCTATAAAACTTTAAGAAAAATAGTGTTGTAGGCTTAAATGTTTAGAAATGGGTTTATGAAAAATGCTTGTGGGTTTTTTTTTTATACCATAGGCTAAAAGCTCAACTAACATGGACTAAAAAGACAATTAATTTAATTCCTAAAATTACGGGTTTCACAATAACTGAACGGTGTTCGGGTCTGAGCTCTGTTTAAACAAAGGGTCGGCTGGGATTATTAGATGGCTCGGGTTGCTGCATTATATGGGTAGATGCTGTGGGCTCGGTTAGACAGGTTTGGCTGGGCTGAGTCTGTTTTCTACTTCCATTGCTTTTTTTGTTCCTTTTTCCTATTTCTTATTCATATTCTAATATATATATATATTATATATATATATATATATATATATACATACACCACACACACATATATTTATTTATATATCTATTTATATATATGATACTTCCAAATTTTAAATAATCTATAAAATGTTTTTTTTAATAAAAAGCTATAACATTTCGAGAATATTTATATCAAAATATTGTCATTATGTATATACGTATATATACACATCCATATCTACACACCTCGTATACATATCATTAAATACTCAGTTAGCCAAAAATATAATAATATATATATACATAGTATAAGGTCTTATTTACAGGAATATATACACAGATATATACATACCATTTATATAATATGATTTAATGAACATAAATCGTTATCATATAATAACAACAAAATAATGTTAATGATAATAATAATCCTAATAACAATTAAAATAGTCCAATAATCGTTTTGATGGATACGACAAGCACACTACTCATCTGGCTCCCGAAGATCCTACAAATTTTGTAAAATACTATTTAACAATAATAATTACCATAATCTACCTATAACAATTATTTGGAACATAATTTCCAATTCCTAAAACATATATACAAAATATTTGCACTTACCAAATATGTCTACAAGGTCGTATTTGGTCCCACTACATGCCTACCTAGCTTGGATTTGACTTGGGCTTATTCCGGACAGGTTCGGTACAACCGGTTTTCCGAAAACTCAATAATATAATTAATTATTAAATAAAAACTTCGGTACGGATTAAGTCGTAACTTAATCTGGTTTTCCTAGTTAGGACACTCATATGGCTTGGCTTTTCCCTACCATGGCTAAACACTAGTCAAAGCACACTGCTACATCTCCCGTGCCACAAATCCTAGTCGTCTAGTATTTCAAAACTCAACATGGTTAAAGTCATCCACCGTAATAATAACTAAATAATTAATTCTAAATTCTAAAAATCATAATTTAAATCAATTGAACAATAATAATAAAAAAATTCAAGATTTTCGGGAAGGGGAGCTACAAATCTACCTACCTTAAAAATAATTTCGTCCTCGAAATTCTAATTTCTAATTATTCCTAAAAATTCAAAAGGAAGTCTACTATTATCTAAATCTCTTTAAATTTAATTCCTCAAAGTAGTTTACAACCTTCCCCTAGCAATTTTGTAACTACGAAATCTCGAGGACTTCTACCCACCTTAGGTCACACTACTCCCTTGAAACACAGGTCACCAAAATCATATAATCTTCTACTAGTGACCAATAATTCTACCAACAGATATCTACGCATATGGCATCTAGGATCCTCTCCTATCTATCAATTACGAGTTTTTGTCTTTCCAATTAGTGAAAGACAAAAACAATAAAGAGCTCAAGAGATGTCACTGAATACAATTACATGATTCAAAGGCGAATGTATAATTCAAACGGAATTGTCAAAGCAGTTGTAGATGAGATCCTAGAGGCATCTACATCTCAATCTATGTAGGGTAAATAGATGAAGAGCGAACCAATTGCATCATGGTTGATCAGACCGTAATACAATGATTCTGATTAGACAACATGTTAGCGGGCGTCCCCAATAAACATATGTCTTGAATCAAGCTCGATAAAAGAGTAAGCTTGCAAAACTAGGCTGTAATAGCAGCATTGGTCAAGATAGTCAAAATATGAATATGCGAGATTTTTGGAAAGGAGGCACAATAGTTCGAGTTTTGAGAAAGTCAAATCCTTATCTGGTGTTCTTGCTTATACAGTCTTCCTACAATCTTATTATCCCTAAAGTCTTAGTCAACTACAACATAGTTTTAGCAATGTCCTATAACCTATGATTCTCAAAATGGTTTTATTTCTATGGGTTGTGCCTCGCCAGTGCGCTGCTGGCTGTAGTGAACCCACATTCTCTACTCTTAAATAATTGACGACAGTGCGCTGCTGTCTAAACTTTATGGGTTAGCTAATATTCTCTAGCTATAACTGTAAAAATCCATGAGTTTCTAGAGATTCAAACAAGTTGACTAAAAGAGCGTAGGTATTTGTCCTATCAATCACAACATTTAAAATAAAAGATTTAACCATGGAGGAATTAATTAAAGGCGAAAGAAATACAAACACTATAGTATCCATTTCATATGTATTTTAAATTATTGAGGGAAACTTTAAATCAAATATGACTTGAGATTCATATATGAATGACAGGATCAGAAATTACAAACTAATTCTTTACAGCAAATAGGATTTTAAAACAGGCAATTCTAACTTATGATGTAAGATTTATATCTATGAAAAATAAAAGAAAATTAAACAGTTTATCAAAATTAACGCCTTAATTCTAGGCAAGTCTAACATATCAAGCGAATAGTATATCCACATTGGATCACATGGTCATATCAAAAGTATAGTGTACCTGTAGGGATCTAGCAAGTTATCTAAATTGCATGGCCTATCTAATAACCTTAACTACCCAACGGTCAATTTGAACAAGGGACTCCTAGTCCTAGTCATTATCTTAAATCAATTTAATCCAAGTTTGTGAATGAGCATTTCTTGGTCGCAGGCCCGCAATAGTACGACTAACGTACCATCACGAGTTCGTAAAATTTTTGCAAAAACTGACCTGCATGGGCTACCCCAAAAACTTGTCACGACCCTCGCACCGCTTTTTGGATACGAGACGTTGTCCAAACAGCCTACGCCGCAGAGTCGACGGTAGAACGCTGTCAAGCCCGCAAGAATAATTGCTCAAAATAAATATATTGTTCATTCACATTTCTAATTTATTACAACATTTATAATTAAAGAAAATATAAGATTTTACAATTAATGAATTGATACAATTACTTTCTATTTCTAGGTTGTCTTCAGCATACCCAAGTCTTCCCCAGTGTTAGAGTGATAGCGGCTAAACCTGAAAAATGTTTTTCCAGTCAGGAATGGAACAAGTACACAAACCGACGGCAATGCAAAACACAATAGAATTAACAAGACATGAAAATAGCATATGGAATATGAAAGCTAGTAAGAAAACTGATGACATGGCACGGTGGAAAAGTAAAAGGAAAAATAAAAGACATCTACCTATGTGTTGTGAATTACCTTTTAATACGTGAATGGGTGGGCTAATATGGCACATCATACGATGGCTATCGTTCAGTAATTGGTACGGCTAACTCATACGTGAGTGTGTATGACTTAGCTATCGTTCAGTAATGTAATTGGGTTTGTTCACGTATTTACTTAGTATTTCCCCTCCCGACTACTCCGTGTGATGAGCGTGTCAACAAGCAGCAAGATATATGTATAGACATGAAATGAAAAGACTACTATGAATCGGAAAGCAATCAGAAAGTACACTTGCCTGAGGTCCTTAGCTGGAGAAACCAATAACACTATACCACTCAATGAGCCACAATCAATCACACATGCAGAAGTCTCCGGATGCTGAAATAAACAGTACCAACATTCTCAGAATAGTCAAAGCTAGGATTGCCTGTCCTTAAGTCCAATTCTGGACACAGGGCAAAACAGTAATTTCGGGCAAAACGATGTCCGCCGTTGGACCCCTTTGCACCGAAAAGTATGCCAGAGTCAATGGTCTCTAAAGTCGTCAAACTATTTGTCTACGGATCTAGTTTTTTGATACGAACCCAGCCGTATGTCCATAGTTGGATTCCGGTGGGCCGTGCACAAAATCGTCCGTTGAATGGGACCATGGGGCCCGTAAAACGATGATTTTATCAACGGTCTCAGAATCAGACCAAACTTGGCATACAGGACCAGAAAAATGATACGGTTCTGTTGGCATAAGTTTCGTCTCGATCTGACGAGCGTGTACAAAGTAATTGAGAAATTTGCAAAATGCACGATACGGTGAATTTCGACGGATACGCATCAAATTCGTCGCGCACACGACGCGACCATTTTGAATACCGTCAAAGCCCACACGACCACGAAGCTGTTACGCAGCTTTCGATGCATACGGTGTGCGACCACGTCGTCCGGATTGGCGTGAGGCACATCGTGTGGAGCGATTTTATTATTTTTTACTATTTTCGAAAACAGTTTTTGTCAGTTTTGGGAGTCGAATTTCTCGACGTACAATCAATGAAATTCGATTCTAAAAAAATGTTTGGAAAGCCCTATAGGTTCATATTGTTCAATTATTTCTGGAAAATATCTACTATCTCGATCACAATCTGTCTACAAAAATAGGGGTGCAATCTTCGAAACTGTCCTGTTTGGACAGGTTTTTCGCCTATTCAATTTGATATAACTCGAAATCCAGAGCGTTACGATCAAACCAATTAATGGGGATTGTAGAGGGTCATTTAGTCTATCCGTAGGAATTCACGAGATCGGAAACGATCGAGCATACGAGAAGAGAATAGGGAAGGAAATGGTTTACCGGCTGTCATTGCTGCTGTGTTTACTGCCATGCGCTCGCGCGCACGCGGCCCTGTGTGGTCGACCTCCGGCCTGGTGCGGTACGCACGGCGCGCGGGTGGCAGCGCCCAGGGGTGGTGGCGGCCGGGGAGGTGTTGGGGAGTGCGACGTCGAGAAACCTAGGGTTTAAGAAGTTCTCTCTCCCTCGTATATAACTGAACGGTGTCGGGTCTGAGCTCTGTTTAAACAAAGGGTCGGCTGGGATTATTAGATGGCTCGGGTTGCTGATTATTATGGGTAGATGCTGTGGGCTCGGTTGGATAGGTTTGGCTGGGCTGAGTCGTTTTCTACTTCCATTGCTTTTTCTTTGTTCCTTTTTCCTATTTCTTATTCATATTCTAATATATATTACATACACCACACACACATATATTTATTTATATATCTATTTATATAATATGATACTTCCAAATTTTAAATAATCTATAAAATGTTTTTTTAATAAAAAGCTATAACATTTCGAGAATATTTATATCAAAATATTGTCATTATGTATATACGTATATACACATCCATATCTACACACCTCGTATACATATCATTAAATACTCAGTTGGCCAAAAATATTAAATAATATATACATAGTATAAGGTCTTATTTACAGGAATATATACACAGATATATACACAATTTATAATGAATGATTTAATGAACATAAATCGTTATCATATAATAACAACAAAATAATGTTAATTATAATAATAATCCTAATAACAATTAAAATAGTCCAATAATCGTTTTGATGGATATGACAAGCACACTACTCATCTGGCTCCCGAAGATCCTACAAATTTTGTAAAATACTATTTAACAATAAAAATTACCATAATCTACCTATAACAATTATTTAGAACATAATTTCCAATTGCTAAAATATAATACAAAATATTTGCACTTACCAAATACGTCTACAAGGTCGTATTTGGTCCCACTACATGCTACCTGGCTTGGATTTGACTTGTGCTTATTCCGGACAGGTTCGGTACAACCGGTTCCCGAAAACTCAATAATATAATTAATTATTAAATAAAAACTTCGGTAGGGTTAAGTCGCAACTTAATCTGGTTTTCCTAGTTAGGACACTCATATGGCTTGGCTTTCCCTACCATGGCTAAATACTAGTCAAAGCACACTACATCTTCGTGCCACAAATCCTAGTCGTCTAGTACTTCAAAACTCAACCATGGTTAACGTCATCCACCGTATAATAACTAAATAATTAATTCTAAATTCTAAAAATCATAATTTAAATCAATTGAACATAATAATAAAAAATATTCAAGATTTCCGGGAAGGGGAGCTACAGTTTATTATGCAAGGTTTAGTCTGCATTGCTTTCCAAAGCATTATCCACAAATCTTGTAGCCTTCTATTAGATGTAAACTACAAATGATGAATGAGCATGTTACGGTAGATGGTACCGAGTGGCTTCTGGTAGACAAAAAGAGCAACAATGAGACAAAAAGAGCAACAATGAAAATTGCTATACTTGCCTGTAATTTGTTTATTGACATTTTTTGATGTTTATTGTGAACTAGGAAATCTCAACCAGCAAATTCCAGCCAATATGTAGCTAAGAAGAGCAACATTCCAATATAAATCAGTTGCATAAGTTATTTACAACTACGCCAACTGATTGATTTGATTTATGTGACAAGGGCTTGCATAAAGAAAAAACAATCAAGGGGTAGTAACAATCTAAAGAGGAATTGAACCTTTGTTGCAGTAACAACATAAAGTAAATTCTCTACTTTTTGTTAAAAATGTTTTACCCTGCGTTACAGGCCAACTTAATTTGACAAGTGTATGAATTTAGAAGAAATAACAAAATGAAAGGGGTGATAGGTTCTAAAAATGTGGAGAGATTGATTCTTAGTCAAAACTTGTCAGTTTTTTTGGTGTATTTGTGGGGAGGGGGTCATTTCCCTTCATCAAATTATATGGCTTACAAGCCACAATTTGAATTTAATCCAATTTGACCCCTTTGGCGATCTTTCAACGTTATCTTGATCTTGAAAATTGGGTCATTGTTGGTGGTTGCTATGATGAGCACTTGCTTTGCTAGCCTTGGATGCAAAATTCATAATGGAAGGGGGCATGTGTTGAGTGCAAATGTGTATCTCAAGGAGGCTAGGAATTGGATAAATTGATGAACTTGAAGCTTGTAATTGTATTTCCTCTTCAAGTATATTGTTTACCTTTATCTTCATTATTGTCTATTTTTCATTTCTACCATTTACCAATTTTAATACCAAATACATTCATGTCTTCCACCAAGTACCAAATGGGGTACATATAGTTTCTCCCTGTAATGTGCTTTACCTTTTCTCTTTGTCATGATATATTTTCTATTGCTACCCAAACCTTCTTTATTTTTATTTTCTTGCCGATTTCGGAGATCAAACTCAGGACCTCCTGAATAATGTTTACAGCCCCAAGTGCTGGACTATCCCCAGTGATTCACTGACACAGACACAACAACTATCTTGGTGTGTCCTTGTACGTAAAGGGATAAACCTCTTTTGTGTAGGCTTTTATGTGTTTTAATCTGCTGAACACTAGAAACTTCTTGACATCAACCAACTCTGTGGTCGTTTCTTTAAATATTGATATCTAAACTCTTCCTAATCCAGGCTATGATTTTTTCTATTTATAAAATCTGTTCAGATCTTTCTGGTCCATGCTACATACTCTATGTCCCGTGCAAATTATGATTTATTCTATAATTGTTTCAATCACATTCATGAATACTGTTGATGTCTGTCTGTCGAGATTTGATGAAGGGTAATACGTAGTTTTCATATTAGCTATAACTATTTGTGCCTAAATTTTTGTAGTACATTTGTCATCTTTTACCAAAGTAAACCATTGGACTGAAGCTTCCTGACTGTTATATAGCTATAAATGAATTTTATTATGGGTCTCACAATATTATGATACTAGTATAAAAGAAATCTAGTAGATTGAAGGTGAATATGTGTTATAATTTTTTTCCTTCTGTTTTAGATTTCCATAAAGAAGAAGGATTTTAAATAGTATCTACACCTACCAGTGGCTATCAAAGTCCTTGTCTGTAAAACCTTTCAGCTTCTCTTATGAGGAATCACCAGATGGAGAACTTGGAAACCAAGGTACATCTACATTTCTTTGTTTAACTAGATCAATTTTTATCTATTTTGACCAATCCTTTTCCTATTTATCTTGTCGTGCGATTCGTTTTCTTTCTTTTGGTCTTTTGCTAGATACAAGCTCATCGCAGCTGTCACCCCCAGTTTTCGTGAACAGGGTACTTTGGTAATTTTCACTTTAAAATTATTTTGGAATTATTATTTATTGTATTATTTTGGGGTTGTTTGAGTCGGGTTCGAATTTCAACTCTTTCGACTTGTTTCGACTTGTTTCAGGGACCCGGGATAGTGTTGACCTTAGCGGGCCCACACATTAATTAGCCATGACCCACAATATTGCCATCAAAAGTTAGAGGGATTAGTCATGACCCCATGGATTAGGTTAGACCTAATTAGAACATTAGATTTACATTTTTAACCCCCAAACCCTAAGCCAACTTGTATTGAGCTAATAAAGCAATAGAGGGGCAAACTTGTAATTAGTAAAAAGGGGGTTTTGGAGCATATGGCCGGCCACATTGTGTTGGGGAGAGAGAGAGAGAGAGACATCATATTTGTTCTCATCCACTTTCTTCTTCTTCTTCTTCTTTTCCAAGGGTTCTTTCCATTTCTTGAGAGCTCCACCATAGTTTCCATCTCCAAAATAGGTAAATCTCTTCTCTAAAATAGTTTTCCTTTGCATGTAGAATGGTTAGGAACCCATAGAAATGTTTCCATGGTTGTGTTCCATTAGAGTCTATTTTGTGTCCATTTGGACATTTGTAGAGGTGTCCAATATGTAGGATCGTGTCCTAATAGGAAAAACCCCCTATTAGGACACATATAAATTGTTTGTGCATTTATTTTGGTGTGTTCTAATATTATTCCAGATTTTTGCTTTGTTTAGGAATGATTTCTCCTATGTATCATTTCCTATAATCTATATGTATATATATATATATATATGGTTATATATATATATTCTCTCTCTCTCTCTATCTCTCTCTCTCTCTCTATATATATATATATATATATATATATATATATATATATATATATATATAATATATTATATATATATGGCTTATATATTAGTGTATATAATATGTGGTGTGGTGTTTGTGTTGGTTTGGGAAGGGAGCATGACAGGTTCGGCCAAGCTTGAGTGAGTGTGTGTGTATGTTAGTATAGTGTAGGTGTTTGAGGATTTGGTTGAGGAGGAGTTTGTGAGAGTTTGAGAGGGAATAGATAAGTGGTTGTGTGGGGAGTAGTTGTGAGTGAATAGAGAGTGAAAAGAAGGGGGAACCAATTCATGGCTGTCTAAACACCCCAATGGCAGTCCTCTTTTTCCCACTTGACAGTCCCCTCAAGTTCCCCCATGAACCATCGTAAAACAGTCCACAATACACACATTAACCCCCTAAACACAGCCCCCATTTCCCCACCAATGTGCTGTCCAAATAGCCATCAAACAAGCCTTATATGCTGTCCCCTTAGGACCTAAGTGGCTGTCCCTTTAAGCCTCACTGCTGTGCCAAAACAATCCCTACTTTGCCTTCAAATTCAGTCCAGAATTTCCATACATGACAGTCCAAATTAAAACCCCCACTTGGCTGTCACTTGGACTTCATTTCAGTCCATATATACACCCCTACATGCTGTCCTGTTTTACCCCTCCATTTCAGTCCATGCAACCACCCAAAACCAGTCCATACTTGCCTCAAATAGCCCTATGACTCCAAATCAGTCCACAAAATTGCCTATGTGTGTGTGTGTTTTGTGAGCTTTTGTGTGTGGGTGTGAGAGCCAATGAGTGAATCTAGTAGCACATAGATTAGCCTATGTCTAAACTATTAGGAAACCTATAGAGAAATCTATGAGTGTGATATAGGTGAGTGCTTTGTGTGAGTGTTGTGTGTGAGTGAGTAGTATGGGTGAGTGATAGAGTTGAGGGTAAATTCATGATATGGGATTAGGAATAGGGTAAACCAATACCTATGTGTCCTAACATAGCCTAGATACCTAGGATACCCATTTTCCTTGGTAGGTAAACCTTAGATAGGTTGATACCTAGCTACCCTAAGAAGTCTAGGCTAGTACCATGGGTATTTGCAGGGTTTCCTTGGGATTGGGCAAGGTATCGGGATTTACCTTAGAAGAGTAAATACTAGTTTTGCCTAGGAATAGGGTATTTGTGTTAGAAGTCTAAGATAGGGTTAGAACTTGATTCCTTTGGTTGGTAATGATCAAATATGGTGCTCATAGACTAGTTTTGACGTCGGTTGACCTTTTTGACCAAAAGTCAACAAAAGTCAACCGAGGGTCAAACTTAGCCTTTAAGCAACCCGATTTGACCGAAACCAACCCAGAGTTGACCAGTTGACTGAAAGTCAACAGTTGGTCAACATTAGACTAGTTTGACCTAGGGTTACCTAGAGTTGACTAGAGTTGACCAGAGTTGACCTTTTGACCAAAAGTCAACTGTAAGTCAACCTTTGATCCGATTGACCTAGTTTGACTTGGATTGACTCCAGTGACCTAGTATGACCTAGTATGAACCAGTATGACCTAGTATGACTCAGTTTGACCTAGATTGACCTAGTTTTGACTTAAACTTTATTCATGACTTATATTAGTTTCCTTTTTCAGTGTTAAGCCCTGTTTGACTCATAGTATCTTATTTTAGGTCTGTGATCACTCTGAGCGTCTGTTCACCTTATCAGCTCAGGACCACAGGCGAGTACATTCACTGATAGTTTTTATTGTCTTGATATCTACTATATCCGATTTAGTCATAGTATTTTACATGATTTCTGACACGACATTTCATGGACTAGTATACGTCAGATCCTGTCATGAGATGTTATTCCTAGACTCCCTTGGTATATAGTATATGATATTCCTGTGTTCCTGTACTTATATAGACACTGATTTGGGAGTGGGCTGGCCCCCTGCTCTTGAACCCCGTGTCATGACGTGCCATGTCCAGATCCATGATACTATTCGGGGATGGGGAATTATTAGGGGTTATGTGATCAAAGCCTTCCTATAACTATGTATTTTGCTAGCGCCACCCTCACCTCACATAGGGTGTAGCAGACACCCCATTACCAGTTATCCAGGTTGAACGGCATGACTCTCCGTTGAGTACACTGCGGATTGTCGGGCCAAGTGGATAACCATCTCTTGCTTCCCTAGCCGATCACATATCGCTCTAATAGTTAAATCACTTTTACATTTATTTAGAGTATCTTATATTCCAGTTCAGCTTTATTTTCTGTACTTTTCACCATGCTATGATTTTATTTCTCACATGCTCTATCTATCTTTATACTGTGCCATGATTTGAGACTAAGTTCTATTTGAAAGAAGGGTTACAACTCCGGTCCCTGTTTGGTTCAAGGGTTGTAACTCGGCTTTCAAATGGTTCCAAGTCACATATATCTTTTGTCTTATATTTAATTATTACTGTCTCTTATAGTATTTCTCAATTCATATGGAACTGTTGTTGGTTTTTGTACTTGCTCATTTTTCTGACAGGATACGTTGACAAATTTTACAGATGATTCAGAGGTTGATTGCCCGACCTACTATGGGGTTGAGTCTGATAGATTAGATTTAGACCGTGGCTTATGGTAGAGCCACTAGACTTGCTCACCCTGAGTAGCATAGTTAGTTAGATTTGTCTGGCCTGCGAGCCAGCTAGTATATTTTCGGTTTGTAGTATCTTTATACTTATATTTTCTGAGACTCTGGATATTTGTGTTTAGCTCTGACTTGTGGATTTTGGACTCGTTTCCTGTTTTATTTATCATATCTCTTTTCTATGCTATCTACCTTAGTTTTGATATATGTGATTGAGACTGTATTGCTATGTCACCTCCATTCGGAGTGTATATACTGTACAGGTACATTTATCTGTTTTAGTCATAGTATTTGCAGACCCTATATACAGCGTTCTACCGCCGATTCTGCGGCGTAGGCTAGACGTAACCACGTGCTTGTGCCCCTCTTCAGGGTGCGGGTCGTGACACATTTTTGTGGTGGCCCATGCAGGTCAGTGTCGCAACTAGTGCGAACTCGTAATGGTGCTCGACTTAGAGTACTAATTAAGAGCCTGCAATTAGGACATAGGATTAGGGTATGATAGGAGTTACTCAATCACATGTTAGGAGATTCTGATCTTTTGATTACCATGACAAATTTTTTTTGCATTGAATTTAATTGTCCGTCTTTGATATTCCTATCATGTGCCATATTGATTCATTGTTTCAATCTATCCTCAGGATGACGATCACTCGCTCTCAGGCAGCGGGTTCTAGCGCTGTACCAGAGAGGCCCGATCCGGCAGGAGGTCTTCCACCTCCGGCTGCGGGAGTAGCAGTGGCAGTCCCAGGAGGTCTTTCACCTCCGGCAGCGGGAGCTATAGCTGAGGGAGCTGCCACCTCAGTTCCTGCCCCCTGGCGGGAGCAGCAGCAGAGACAGTTCTAGGAGGTCTTCCACCTCCAGCAGCGGGACCGCCCCTGGTCATCCCTGACATTCTTCCACCGCCGCCTCAGTTACCGGCAGACACTCAGGGTATGATGGCCCTTCTGCAGTAAATGCTGCAAACACAGAGAGCACAGGCAGAGGCACAGCACCGTCATGCAGAGGTGCTGCGACAGACCATGGAGAACTCGCATCAGTTAGCTATGGCAGCAGTGGAGAGAGGTGCACCGGCTACAGCTTAGAGAGCACCAGCACAGCAGCAGGGTCAGGGGAGGCCCGGTACACATCTCGACTTCAGGAAGATGAATCCGTAGGATTTCAAGGGTACCGAGGGTATCCTATATGCGGACGACTGGCTAGAGGATGTCCAGCGGAGTCTGGAGTTGGCAGAGGTCCCGCGAGGTCTGTAGGTGACATCTGCAGTGAGCCAGTTCTTTGACATAGCGCTGACTTGGTACCGCACGGATCCGCGCACGTCAGTGAGAGGTATATCTTAGGAGGACTTCAGAAAACTCTTTAAGGAGAAGTTCTACCCAGATGTAGCCTTGACAGCTTTGGAGGGGCAGTTTGCCAGTCTGTTGCAGGGGAACTCGTCGGTGGACGAGTACGCAGCAGAGTTCTTCCGCTTGGGCAGGTTTGCACCCAGTTTGGTCCAAGATGAGGGGTGCAAGGCCCGAAAGTTCAGGAGGGGTCTCATTCATGCAGTGCACACTCGCACATCTGGGCGACGAGATGCGACCTTTGAGAAGATCTTGATGGAGGATCAGATTGCAGAGGAGGACTTCGGCCTGAAGCCGAAGAGGAGCAGTGACGCTATTGGAGATAGTTCGAGTACAGGGCCAGCGAAGTGCGCACATTTCCAGCAGAGGCAGTTCCAGCAGCAGCAACCTCAGTTGCAGATCCAGCAGGCACTGGCGCATGCCCAGCAGCATCAGGGTCAGGGTCAGGGTCAGAGGTCGGCTACATAATGTAACTTCTGCGGGAAGCCAGGGCACACTAAGAGGTATGCATGAAGAGATTGGGCGTCTGCTTATACTGTGGGGCACCCGATCACCAGCTGAAGGACTGCCGTATTCAAGGAGTCCGAGGAGTCCAGGACAGAGCACAGCCGGCCAGAGGACCATCAGTACAGTAGAGAGGTCCTCCACTTCAGACGCAGCAGCATTTCTAGCAGCACCAGAGGGGAGCCCCTGCGGGCAGAATGTTTACCCTGACAGCAGAGGAGGAGGCAGAGCCAGTAGGCGATGTAGTGGCAGGTCATGTTCTTCTCAATTCATTTCCTGCATTTACCTTATTTGATTCTGGTGCCTCTCATAGCTTTATGTCTGTCTCTTTTGCTCTGAGACACAATATTATTGCTGAACCCTTAGGTAGGACTTGCAAGATATTGACCGGGGGAGGCATTATCCTGGTCAACAATATCTGCAAGGGGCGGAGAGTTATTGTAGAGGCCGAGTTTTGGGTGCGTGCTTGCTCGTAATGCCCCTTCCAAGGTACGATGTGGTACTCGGAATGGATTGGTTGAGCATGTACCATGCTACTATAGATTGTAGAGGAGGTAGGGTTTTGTTTAGGCCGTCGGGAGAGCCAGAGGTTGTGTTTTCCAGAGGAGCAGCTGAGCCGGTAGATGGGTTCTGCGGAGCTTTACTGGCGGGGCAGGCATTGTCGCATCCATTGATAGCTGACTTCATGGATGTTTTTCTCGAGGAATTGCCTCGGATGCCGCCGGATAGAGACATTGAGTTCTCTATAGACTTAGTGCCAGGTGCTGAGCCCATTTCGCAGCACGTCTATAGAGTCAACAACAGCGAGTTGGCGGAGCTGAAAAAGCAGGTCGACGAGCTGCAGGACAAGGGATTTATTAGATCCAGTTCATCGCCTTGGGGAGCGCCAGTCCTATTTGTGCCGAAGAAGGATGGTACGATACGTATGTGTATCGATTACAAGGCGCTCAACAACCTTACTATCAAGAATAAGTACCCATTACCGAGGATCGACGACTTGTTCGATCATCTGAGCGGCGCCAAGGTGTTTTCGAAGATAGATCTGAGATCCGGCTATCATCAGCTGAAGGTGAAGAAGGAAGATGTTCCGAAGACAGCTTTTCGGACTCGGTACGGCCAGTACGAGTTCACAGTGATGCCATTTGGGTTGACCAACGCCCCAGCTATGTTCATAAACTTGATGAACAAGGTATTCCATCAGTACCTTGACAAGTTCGTGGTGGTCTTCATAGACGATCCCGGTCTACTCGAAGACGCCGGAGGAGCACGAGGAGCATCTGAGGATTGTGCTCGAGACTTTGAGAAAGTAGCAGTTGTATGGGAAGTTGTCGAAGTGTGAGTTCTTCCTGGACCAGGTCGAGTTCCTGGGTCATGTTGTGATCGAGCACGGGATCTCAGTAGACCAGAGGAAGATTGCTGCGGTAGAGTCTTGGTCGACGCCCTACAGTTGCCGAGATTCGGAGCTTTCTGGGATTGGCGGGCTACTATCGAAAGTTTGTCCAGGATTTCTCGCGGAACGCAGAGCCGATGACTAGATTCACCAGGAAGGACGTGGAGTTCGTCTGGACTGAGGAGTGTCAGGCCGCCTTCGATAAGCTGAAGAAGAGGTTGACATCAGCTCCTATCTTGACATTGCCGTCTGGGACCAGTGGTTTCTCGATTTATAGCGATGCTTCTGGCCGGGGTCTGTGTTGTGTACTTCAGCAGCACGGGAAGGTAATTGCCTATGCATCTAGGCAGTTACGTCCTCATGAGAAGAACTACCCAACTCACGATCTGGAGTTAGCCGCTATCATCTTTGCCCTGAAGTTGTGGAAACACTATCTGTACGGAGAGCGGGTTAAGATCTTTACTGATCACAAGAGCTTGAAGTATGTGTTCACTCAGAAGGAGATGAACATGAGGCAAAGACGTTGGCTCGAGCCGATGAAGGATTTTTATATCGCCTTGCAGTACCATCCAGGGAAGGCCAACATAGTTGCAGATGCCTTGAGCAGGTATCCAGTGGCTACGTATCTGACATCAGACCGTCATCTTTTGGCTGACCTGGACAGTTTGGGAATCGAGGTGATTATTCCGGGCATGGAGGTGCATGTGGGGTTTACAGATTCAGTCTGAGTTGATGGACAGGATCAGATCAGCGCAGTATGATAATGTTGCCCTGAGGTACATCAGGGAGCAGGTGCAGGCAGGGCTGCTTGATGATTTCTCTATTGCCGAAGATGGGTCCTGCGGCACGGTGCTAGACTGTGCGTTCCGAGTGGGGAGCTTCGGGAGGGGGTTCTTCAGAAGGCTCATCGCTCTCAGTACTCTATGCATCCTGGTGCCAATAAGATGTACAGAGATCTGAGAGAGCACGTTTGGTGGTACAGTATGAAGTACGAGGTGGCTCAGTTTGTATCTCGCTGCTTGGTTTGTCAGCAGGTGAAGGCTGAGAGACAGAGGCCTGGTGGGTTGCTACAACCACTACCCATTCCTGAGTGGAAGTGGGAGCACATCACCATTGACTTTGTGTCCGGACTTCCACGGTCTCCAAGAGGGAAAGACGCGATTTGGGTCATAGTTGATAGATTGACCAAATCGGCCCACTTTTTTCCTTTCAAGGTGGGATTATCTACGGAGAGGTTGGCAGAGCTGTATGTTCGTCAGATCGTACGATTGCATGGGGTTCCTGTGAGCATAGTTTCAGATCGGGATAGCCGTTTCACTTCCCACTTCTGGAGGAGTTTGCAGGCTAGCTTGGGCACCTCGCTCAAGTTTAGTACCGCTTATCACCCCCAGACAGACGGGCAGTCGGAGAGGACTATCCAGACCTTGGAGGATATGCTTCGCACATGTGTGCTAGATCTTGGGGGTTCTTGGGAGGATCATCTTCACCTGGTAGAGTTTGCTTACAACAACAGCTACCAGGCCAGTATAGAGATGTCGCCATTCGAGGCTCTATACGGACGGAGATGCCGTACTCCTTTGTCATGGGATAATGTTGGAGAGAGGGTGCTGCTTGGACCAGAGATGGTGGTGGATGCAGCTGAGAAGGTCAGGCTGATTAGAGACAGACTTCGGGTAGCTCAGGATAGGCAGCGGCATTGCGCCGATAGCCACCGGAGACCGTTAGAGTTCGAGGTTAGTTTCAGTACCTATTTGTGATTGTTTGTGATTTGTTTGTCCTGCGTGCTGAGTTTGTTCTATGTCTAGGTTGGTGCTTTGGTGTTCCTGAAGATTTCTCCGACATGGGGCATGATTCGCTTTGGCAGGGGCGGGAAGCTTAGTCCGTGCTACATCGGACCTTTCGCCATTCTTGAGAGGGTCGGTGCAGTGGCTTACCAGCTAGACTTGCCGCCTACGCTAGAGGGGGTACACAACGTGTTCCATGTGTCGCAGCTGAGATGGTAGTGGCGGACCCCAGCTATGTATTGGATCATTCAGCGATCGAGGTAGGGCCTACTCTTCACTATCCAGAGCAGCCAGTGGAGATTCTGGATCGTAGGGAGAAGGTGCTCCGGAACCAGGTTATATCC
>JANAVB010027679.1:0-26717 GCA_029216955.1 Iris pallida
GCAGAGCTTGGATTTAATTAGCCATTCGCCAGTACATGTGTTTCGTGCTGATCCTCGCTCTTTGCAGGTCCCGCGAACCAGGAAGGACGCGCTAGCTAGCTCGGCGGCGTTCGTGACTTTTGAAGCTTCGGCCGCGTCGAAGACTTACTCTGCGACTCCACTTTTGAAGGCTCTCGACAGTCCAAGGCAAATGACTCAGCGTCCCTCCCATCCAGGTCAATGGAGTACTTGTGTATATTGAGGGATGTGTGCAATGTATGGAACGGCTATCTCATCGGCACTCTTTTGTAATCGAGTCATGTTGTAGCCCGTGCGGCAAGAGTCTTGTACGGAGTCTGTAAAAGATGTTCATTATCAATAAAGATCAAGTTTCCTTTACTTGTTGTGTGTATCAATTTGTCTGCGTACTCTCTTAGATCTCGTGTCTCGGATTACCTTATGACTTGGCCTTGTGCGATCGCAAATTAGGTTCGCACGGCATCACGCCCGGGGGACGACTATCGATTCGACGGAATTGGGGCGTGACATAATGGTATCAGAGCACGGCTTTACGTCCTTGGCCTCCAGTGTCGAGTTCTAGTCTCCAACCGTTGATCTCGTGTCGATGAGAAGAGTTGTTCCATACGCTGAACCCGGGACATTTTCTGAAACTAACGAGAGTTGCCTTTCCTTTTCCCTGCAGTTACGGGAGCTCAGGCAGAAGACGAGACGAGCGCTTCCAGCGGCTCGAGTGCTTCTAGGCCCGAGTATTCCGTTAACCCAACGGGAATGACGCCTACTGTAGCCGGACCTTCCGGCGACCCGATGCAACGTATGCTGCAGATGCTTGAAATGCAGCAACGTCAAAACGAGCTCCATCGTCAGCAAGCGGAGGCTCGCCAGACCCAATTTGAGAGTCGGTTCGAGGCTCAATTCAAGCTGCAACAGCAGCAGCTGAATACCCTCCAACAGATCGTACAGTCGTTCGTCAGCAACAACAACAACTCAACGATGACACCTGCCGTGACCCAGCCTGCGGTTCGATCCAACGAAGCTGAACCAGAGGCACCCGTGCTCTTACCTGCGGCACCGATAAGTTCTAACTTCGACGTGTCAAATTCACTAAAAGCTGCCGCACTTCCTTCAACGGCACAGAAGATCCCGCGGTGGCGATCGACTGGTTGGAGGAGCTGGAAGACAAGTTCGAGCTTCTGGATGTCGAGGACTCGAAGAAAGTCGCGTGTGCTCAACTATTACTTCGAATGAACGCGCACGATTGGTGGGCTGTGCAGAAGCGGGCTATTCGACGTGAAGACGAGACAGTGGCGATCTCATGGGCGACATTCAGAAATGCGTTCGAGAACGAATATCTTTCTGCAGCCGTGCGACAGGAAAAGGAAAACGAGTTCATGCAGTTGACGCAAGGGAATATGACTGTACGACAATATGCGGTCAAATTCAACAACTGGCCAAGTTCGCTGGTGACTATCTACCTACTACTGCAAGTCGAGCAAAGCGATTTGTAGTGGGCCTGCGTTCTACTATCCGTGCCCATGTCTCGGTGCCGGAATACAAAACTGTGGGCGAGGCACTAAACCACGCAATCCGTCTGGAGTCCGAGTATCCTCCTACTACTACCGACGCTGTTAACTTTAATAACAACGCCATAGTAATGCGGGAGGCAACAACGCACATAAGCATCAACATCGAGGCAACCAGACGAAGGAACGGATGGTCTGCAATTTCTGCCACAAGGACGGGCACCTGGACAACGACTGCCGACTTAAGAACAGAGTCTGTTTCGCATGCGGCAAAAGAGATCATCTCGTAAGGGACTGCCCGGAAGCTACGTCGAACCAGCGCCCCCCACAACATCAACAAAACCGAGGCCAAGCACCTCGGGCTCCACCGACCGCACCACATAATGGCCAAGACCGACGCCCTAATGCTCAGGGCCGTGTCTACGCCATGACCCGAGATGAAGCATTCGCATCTGACACAGTCGTGACAGGTATACTGCAATTCAATATAAACCTGCTCGTGTATTATTTGATTCAGGTGCCACGCATAGTTTCATATCGGCGGACTTTGCCGCCGAGCACAAATTTCCTCTGACACCGCTGAGTCTTGAGCTCACTGTTAACATCCCGTCGGGCATGCCACTAGCTGCGAATTTAGTCTGCGGAGACGGAATCATCTGTATAGGTGGTCAAAAGGTCAGTCTCGATGCGATAGTTCTAAATATTAAGGACTACGATATCATTCTGGGGATGGATTGGCTCGGTCCGTGCAACGCAACCATAGACTGTGCTGAAAAGAAAGTCACATTCCGCATACCGGGAGTGCCCGAATTCTGCTACTCGTGTGGTGAGGCGTCGCCGACCTGCATGGTGATCTCTGCAATATCTGCTCGACGGATGCTGCATTCCGGGTGCGAAGGCTATCTAGCTTCCGTTCGGGACATGCAACAGGATGGTGCAAACGCGGGTCAGACCGACGTTGTGGCAGAATTCCCCGACGTGTTCCCGGACGAGCTGCCCGGTATGCCGCCCGATCGAGAGATTGAGTTCACTATCGATACCTTCCCCGACACTCGACCGATCTCGAAGACCCCATACAGAATGGCCCCTGCAGAGCTTAAAGAACTCAAGGTGCAGTTACAGGAATTGCTCGACAAGGGATTCATCCGACCCAGCGTCTCGCCGTGGGGAGCGCCCGTATTGTTTGTCAAGAAGAAGGACGGCTCTATGCGTCTTTGTATCGACTACCGCGAGCTGAATAAAGCTACCGTCCGGAACAAATACCCCCTGCCCCGCATAGATGATCTGTTTGATCAACTCCAAGGTGCCACGGTGTTCTCTAAAATTGATCTGCGTTCGGGTTACCATCAACTCAAGATCAAGCCGGACGATGTGCCGAAGTCTGCCTTCCGCACTCGATACGGCCATTACGAGTTCCTGGTAATGCCGTTCGGCCTAACGAACGCCCCTGCTGCTTTTATGGATTTAATGAATCGGGTGTTCCGCCCATTCCTCGACAAGTTCGTAGTAGTCTTTATCGACGATATACTCGTCTACTCGAAGAATCGACAGCAACACACTGAGCATCTGCGGACCGTGCTTCAGACCCTTCGAGAGAACCAACTGTACGCGAAGCGAAGCAAATGTGAATTCTGGCTTAGCAGCGTCGCATTCCTCGGACACATCATTTCTGCTGAAGGCATTGCGGTCGACCCGAAGAAAGTTGAAGCCGTTGTCGATTGGAAACGGCCAGCGTCCGTCGGCGAGATTCGAAGTTTCCTTGGCTTAGTGGGATACTACCGACGCTTCGTGAAAGACTTCGCGAAGATCGCATCGCCTCTGACTCGCCTCACCCAGAAAGGAGTCGCATTCGAATGGTCAGACGACTGTGAAGCTGCATTCCAAGAGTTGAAGCAGAGGCTCGTCTCGGCCCCGATACTCGCACTTCTAGAAGGGACTGAGGGCTTCCAGATATTCAGCGACGCGTCCGGTCAGGGCTTGGGGTGTGTGCTGATGCAGCGGAACAAGGTGATATCTTTTGCTTCCCGACAGCTAAAGCCGCACGAGAAAAATTATCCCACGCACGACCTGGAGTTAGCGGCGATTGTGTTTGCGTTGAAATTGTGGCGCCACTATCTCTATGGTGTGGCGTGCACGATCTATACCGATCACAAGAGCCTCAAGTATCTATTCACGCAGAAGGAGCTGAACTTGCGGCAAAGGCGTTGGCTGGAACTAATCAAAGATTACGACTTGACTATCGACTATACGCCGGGAAAGAAAAATGTTGTGGCAGACGCTTTGAGTCGGAAGTACATTGCCTCGTTATCCATCGACCTCCGACTGCTACGCGACCTAGAAGAGATGGGCATCGAGCTCCGAGTCAGATTCCGGAACGTGCAGTTGGCAAAGTTGCAGTTAGAGCCGAGCTTGCTGAATAAGATCAAGACCGCTCAGACGGACGATTCGTACCTGATGAAAGTGCGAGAGCTAATTTCGACAGGCAGGACGATCGACTTTGCGGAAGACGAAACCGGCGTGCTTCGATTAAAGGGTAGACTATGCGTTTCGGACGATTCAGAACTCAGAAAGGAGATCCTGTCGGAGGCGCACTATGCGAAATACACTTTGCATCCAGGGCAGTACCAAGATGTATAAGGACCTCCGCACGACCTTCTGGTGGCACGGGATGAAGAGAGATGTGGCGCTCTTCGTGTCGCAATGCATGGCCTGTCAGCAGGTGAAAGCTGAGCATCAGCGACCGGGCGGGGAGATGCAGAACCTCGCTATTCCCGAGTGGAAATGGGATCATGTCACTATGGATTTTATTGTTGGCCTGTCGAAGACTCCACGGGGGAACGACGCCATCTGGGTCATCGTCGATCGATTAACCAAGTCAGCGCACTTTATTGCCATCAAAGTTACTTGGAGCGTTGATCGTCTGGCGCAGATTTATCTTGACGAGATAGTACGGCTGCACGGAGTTCCAGTATCCATCGTCTCTGATCGGGATTCACGGTTCATGTCGCAATTCTGGAGTAGCCTTCAGTCGGCGCTGGGAACCAAGTTGCAGTTCAGCTCAGCTTACCATCCTCAGACCGACGGCCAAACGGAGCGCGTCAATCAGATTCTCGAAGACATGCTACGGCTCTGCGCAATTGACTTTAAATCAAGCTGGGACGTCCACCTACCGCTGGCAGAATTTGCATACAACAATAGCTACCAATCCAGCATCCAAATGGCGCCGTATGAAGCTTTATACGGCCGGAAGTGCAGATCGCCCATTTGCTGGGATGAAGTCGGGGAATGGCAGATACTCGGCCCGGAGCTGGTGGAACAGACTGTGCAAAAGGTCAAGCTCATTCGGGAAAGATTAAAGACCGCGCAGAGTCGTCAGAAAAGCTATGCGGACATTCATCGTCGACCGCTCGAGTTTCTAGTAGGCGATCACGTATTTCTCAAAGTGTCGCCCATGCGAGGAGTTACTCGGTTCGGCGCGAAAGGAAAGTTGAGTCCGAGATTCGTTGGACCGTTCGAAATACTTGAACGGGTCGCGCCAGTGGCCTACAAAATTGCCCTACCGCCGGCGCTCGAAGGTGTTCACAATGTCTTCCATGTCTCTCAACTGCGGAAGTACGTGCACGACCCGAGCCACGTGGTAGACTTTGGCCAGCTGGAGCTAAAGTCCGACTTATCCTACGTTGAAGAACCAGTTCAAATCATTGAACGCAAGGATAAGCTGCTGCGCAATCGAGCGATCCCTCTTGTCTGCGTCCTCTGGAAGAACCACTCGGTCGAAGAGTCGACGTGGGAGCTTGAATCGGAGATGAAGGAAAAGTTTCCTTCATTGTTCTCTTAGAGGTAGGTTCCATCTTCAAGTTTCGAGGACGAAACTTTTTATTAGTTGGTTATGGTGTAGTGCCCCGTCCCTACATCGTGCCCCGTCTTCATCCATGGGGTGCGCGAGAAAGGAACACTGTCGCTATCGATTTGGTCGGGACCGATAGGTCGGAATCGGCCGAGTCGATCGAGCGGGAACGGTTGAATTAAGATCCATTCCACGTTATGGAATGGCTTCTTCGGAACCAAGTCCCATATTCAGCGGGTTGCGCCTCGAGGATTGGCTCTGCGGCTGAGTCGGGAGAGACCTCCCGTTGCTCTGGTTTTCATGCCGCACTTGAATTGGCTTTGGCTTTCGTTTTCGTGAATGCGCTTTCGTGAATGTTTCGATGGGTTTTCGTGACGCGTTTTCGAGCTCGCATTCATATCGAAATTTCTTGAAATACACAGTGTTCTAATCAGTTGCTTATGCGATTGCAGGTGATCGCGTAGGCGACGACAGCGCAGCCAACCGGTCGCTCACTTGAAGCAAGCCTAAGGCGAGTGGCTGACCTCCTTCGTCTCGTCCCTCTACTTCAAAACTTAATATGTGAAGTAAATAAATGCTTGTCATAATAGTGTAGAATCAGAGAAATCAGGGCACGATTCTTCACGAAACACTTGCTATCAACTGCCGATTTTGAGAATGGAAAACGTGTTTTCTTATACAAATCCACTTAGCCTATGCAAAACAATGATTGAATCGATTAACGTTTATCGCAACGATACGGCTAAGGAAGCAAAATCGACTAAGTCTAAAAGAAATTGGTCATTGGACAACTTGTCGACAAGGTGAAGTTTCCTCGAACGGTTGCCTGGGCCAAGGGACCGATTCGGCCCGGGAGGAATGAGTGTAGCAGCGCCAACCCTTCATCGGCGCGAGTTATGCGGGCACTTTCGCACAGGGCTCGCTACCCGACGCGAAAGGGGCGTCGTCTAACCAAATGCTATAGTCCGCGATGGCTTGACATTGCCAGTGGCCTTCATACCCCTTTCACTGCTTAACAGGTGCACGGGACACGGGATGAACATGATAGTTGCTTATAATATACAAGTTCATATGCTTGCCTCAAAACATGTTAACATGTAAATCGTACAGGATGGTTAGAAAGATCATTGAAATAGCTAGCTAACATGTTTACGAAACTTCTTGAATCAAATGCAGAGCTTGGATTTAATTAGCCATTCGCCAGTACATGTGTTTCGTGCTGATCCTCGCTCTTTGCAGGTCCCGCGAACCAGGAAGGACGCGCCAGCTAGCTCGGCGGCGTTCGTGAATTTTGAAGCTTCGGCCGCGCGTCGAAGACTTACTCTGCGACTTCACTTTTGAAGGCTCTCGACAGTCCAAGGCAAATGACTCAGCGTCCCTCCCATCCAGGTCAATGGAGTACTTGTGTATATTGAGGGATGTGTGCAATGTATGGAACGGCTATCTCATCGGCACTCTTTTGTAATCGAGTCATGTTGTAGCCCGTGCGGCAATGAGTCTTGTACTGGAGTCTGTAAATGATGTTCATTATCAATAAAGAATCAAGTTTCCTTTACTTGTTGTGTGTATCAATTTGTCTGCGCACTCTCTTAGATCTCGTGTCTCGGATTACCTTATGACTTGGCCTTGTGCGATCGCAAATTAGGTTCGCACGGCATCACGCCCGGAGGACGACTATCGATTCGACGGAATCGGGGCGTGACATAGACACATAACAATACTGACACTACCACTGAAATCGCTAGGCGATAACACCGTGCATGCTAATAAATGACCCAACGCACCTAGCTAAGGGATTAATCCCATCTTGTATGCTTGTATAGAATATGGAAAGGAACATGGAAAATACGAGAACTCTCGCACCGTGCTCCACGCTCGTGCTAAGGCACAAGCTTACGTTCAAGTCCCTTATGCGTTCAACAATGAAACAATGAATGGTTTACAACAATGAAACGGGAAGACTATCAATATAGTCGTTCCGAGTAGAGTTTAGCAACATTGAAATACTATGGGACCGATGGGTCGCCAAGGCGACTCCCGCACGGGAAGTTGCATAATGTATAAATGAAAGAATAAACGAATAAACGAGTGAATGAATGAATCAACGAATGGATGAATACGAAAATGAACCAATGAACGAATGGATAAGTGAAAGAAAGAAAAGAAAGAATGAATAAAAGATAAGAAGGAAAGAAATGGTTAGCAACAGGTGTGACGGGCACGTGCAACGGGGCTCGCTACCCGTGCTGCACGGACGCCAACCTGGTCGATAACGTATTGTGGCTAAGGGTTAGCCTATGACGATAAAATACGAAATGGTCGTGGACGGACCCGTGCACGGGTGATATGGATTCCGCGGCATGATCAAAGGGAGGATCGTGGCCGGCCTAGGCGGAACCAAGTCGAGGCTTACGGGCTGCCTGGGTGCGGACTTGGCCACCCGGGGGACGTAAGTACTGAGGTATTTCAAGAGACTAACGGGGTGTGTGCCAGTCCTCACCCTACGCTAAGTTGAGAAATACCACGGTTGGAAGTGTCCAAAATGGCTTGTGTCACCAGCGACCGGTGCATATAGATTTAAGTGGGCTTTGCTGGTGGCAATCCACGTGCAAGTCCTTGCATTGAAATCAAAGTAGTCTAAGTTAACTGTACAAAGCACCTTCTGAGTAGGCTTAAATATAACACACAAAATGAGCAAGAGTACTTCGAGCAAACGAGTTAGAAAACGTGCCTACGACGTGCTAGAACCCGAGACAAGGACACGCACTTGACATTGAATGCTTACATGAACTGCGTTAAGTTAATTCATATGAATTGTTGACTAACTTGGTTTACGTTGGACAGGGAAGGCCGGACGGTAAGTATGGGTAAGTCGTGCATGTATTTTCATGCGATACTTGTTTTATGCAGCACGAGATAGGCTATGAAATATGCCATGAAAATGATCCTAAGGCAAGAATAGAAAGACAATGAATGATAGACGGTGCACAAAAGTAAATAGAACGTGTTGGTAATGATAGCATTGTGGGCGAGCTAGCCTCCCCACCAGTGCATAACAATGTACTGATAACCCCACAGTCTGCTTGCAGGATGCAGGAGACGCCGACGGGTGCGGAGCTTCCATCGAACGTGTTAAGGCGCGGAGCCAACATCCGGGGCCTTGGGACATTGCAAGAAGCTGAAGCACCTATACAGGACATAATGTATCGGAACATCGCCATGAATCATTCCATGTTGTAAGCCACTTGGCATGCCTTTTATGTTTCAGAGAGAGAGAGAGAGCTTGAGCGATTTGTAATATCGGCCTAGCGCCGCTTGTAAACTTCTTGAATATCAATAAAGAGTTTGAATTCGCTTCAACTTGTGTTCATTACTTTCCGCTGCAAATGGGGATACTCTGTGCGACTCTGTGGCCTAGCTGGAATCGGCCGTTTCTGGACTTAGCCTTGCACGGGCGCAACCTAGGCCCGTGCGGCATCACGTCTTAGCGAGGACGATCGCTCCTGCGGGAGCGGGGCATGACAGATTGGTATCAGAGCACGGCTTTACGTCCTTGGACTTCATTTCGATTCTCTCAGTTTTGAAAGCTCGGTTGGAAACAAAAGAAGTGTACGCTTTCTCTCGTTGTGCCTTGGGATGTTCCATACAATAAGTCTAAATATTTTTCAAAAGCTCGTATGAGTACTCGGTTGGACGGGATCGATAGGCGAAGGCCTTTGCGCCACCACGACGGACTTGAGTTGGAAGGAACCGATGCTAAGAGTTAGAAAACGCAGTGCGTGCTTGAATGAGCTTACACTGACAGCAAACGAGTACACAAGACCAAAGTATAGTTCGAACGGGATGGTTATGCACGCAGCCTTTTGGCTAAGTTGTGCAGAGTATCCCACACCTAGACCCTTAGGTGCGAATGAGTTGCGAGCGAGATCAATTATCGCTCGAACGAGAATAAGTAAGCGTGCAAACTCGAATATAGTCTGCACGAAATCGCTATGCACACGGCCCTTTGGCTAAGTTGTGCCGTGTGTCGCACACCTCGACTTTTGGTACAATCGAGTTGCGAGCGATATCAAGTATCGCTCGATTGAGAACGGAGATACACTTTGAGTGTCTATCGATAGGAACGCTATCGAGTTAACGCTAAGGCGTACCCGAAGGATTGGCTTAGATTTTGAGGATTAGTATGAACGACTTAGTACATCGAGGCGACATGAGCGATTACGCTAGAGATTCATCGAACGAATCTGAAGGATGTCTTAGCGCATGACGCGAACGTGATTGAGGACTAGATCGTATGGCTTGAATCCGAGTGGTGTATGTGATAGGTTCGGAGAAGAATAAGAATGAGTGTCAACGACTAGTCGAGTGGCTCGAACCCTGAGTGGTGTATGGACGTCATAGAAATTGTTCGAGCGAGACTAAAGGATTTACGGATCGTACGAGTATGTCGGCAAGCGATACGATCGCGTAAAGCCTTAGAACGTGTCACGCTTAGTTGGCCGTAACTTCAAAAGTCCCGAACGAGATGTCGCTGGACAACTTGTCAATGGGCAACGCGAGTTAGAAAATGGTTCGGAACGATGAATGAAAATGAATGGACTTGATCGAGGAAAACTTAGAGGATCACGCGCACGATTTCAGATTGATTCAAATAAATTGTGACTTGAGTTTGGACAACGATCTTGAAACTAGCTTGAGGAATAGCGATCAAACTTGATCTTGAATATCGAGGAAATTGTGGAATATCCAACTCGGACAACAGCATCAACGCACGACTCAAAATCGGTTACAAAGGAAGATCGTCAGGTTACGCATATCGTCGATGGTATTGAGGCATATCAAAGATTGATATGCGATAACTCGGGGGTACTCTGACTCGACAAATGACGATCGTGCAAATGTCATTGTTCCGTTGGATGCTATACTTGGGATGTTAAAAATGTGTCGAGGAAAAGATAGATTTAGCTTGAGGATTTTCTAGTTGAACGTATGACGGTCAGACTATCGAATTGATTTGGCTTGGATGAAAATGTGAATGCTTGGATTTGCTTCGTTGACAACCACAACGTTGACGTTCTTGTCTTATGCGAGTGCAACTCCAGCCTCGCACATGCGTCGCGCCAGATTATGGCAATCACTCCGCGTGAGCGCTGATATGGTGATTCATACAGGGAGTGATTGAACTTGGATGGTGTGGCAATATGATTGCTTCGACTTGTGGTTTGACGCGAAGGTGGACTCGAGAATGAATTTGTGTGCTTGAAGAATTGAACTTGAGGATTGAGTAGGTCCAATCTGCGTATCGAGAATGGGTTAGTCTAAAACTCAAACAAGAGTTACGCCCGATGAGAATGATTATTCCGTGGAAGCGTTGCATGGTGATTCATGAACCGCCATGGATAATCGGACTCGCGTGAGATTGGGGTGCAATGTATTGTCGAGCTGGATGACCTCGTGATCGAATACATAAATTGGTTAGAACTGGTGATTGAACGGAATTGAATATGTGCAACGTAAGTCTTGATGCGAATTAGGTGATCATGCTCGATGTTTAGAAATTTGAGTGAAACGAACTTGGGTAGAAAATCCCGTACAAGCGAACAAATGGTCTAACCATAGGATTTGGGGCGAGCGTCGTGCAACGACCTTGCATGACGAGCCACAGACCTGACGTGTAACTATGACCTTGTGATCTGACCTAGTGGATAGGCGGACGACCCTATGCCGAGTGATTGAACCTGTGCGATAGCATTTACAGTATCGTCTGGATGGACAATAGACTTGGAGAAACAAGACTTAGAGTAGGACGGGGAACTGGGAGTGTGCGTGAACGACGACAAGATTGGCCCCAAACGAAGGGAATGATAGGGATGGATGATGCGCAAGTAAAGTTGGGATAATAAATTGAATCATTGGTTGGAAGACGTACTCGGTGATAGTGCGATACTTGATCTTGAATTGGACGGAAATTACTTAGATTTGGTAGACCCCGCTGAGAAGAAATCGTATTGATTTCGTTGGCAAGAGCGCTTGAGAAGCGAATCAAATCATCTCGAGGACCGAGATAAACGATATGTGATACACACAGTTCGGTTTTAAATCGAAGTTAGCAAAAACGATCGACAAATCAAAACTATCACGAGTAGCTTGTCCGACTTCGCTAATCGCTAAGCTTGGTTGAAATATACGTATTCGGGGGACGCCTTGGATACATGCACGATCCAAACTCAGCGATATGATGAACTCGAATGCAGCTGCAAGTGGGTGTTGCGATGCGCATGAACAAATGAGTGAGTTGCCTCAGCCCATGACTCTCGTGTTTGAGAATTTCAACGCACCTCGTGCGACCGTTTCAGTCCCATGATACGTCGAAATAGCAACCAAGTCAAAGAAACACAAGAAATGAATAAGAACCATCAACTCTGAAATGAATGAAAAGCCATTCAATAAAATCGACCCAAACGTATGCGACACGAAACTTGGAAAGGTACCGAGCATGGTTCGATGCCATCGAACGATAGAGCCGTTCGATAGAATTGTCTATGAAACACGATGACACGAGTTAAGGAATGGTAGGATGACTTGCACTCAGGAAGTCTCGAGGACGAGACTTGTTTTGAGTGGTGTATTATGTAATGACCCGCTCCGCCCTAGCGGAACGCCGATTCAAACGGCAAGTGTAACGACTCAAACGAGCCGTCGACTCGAAGAGTTGCGTCGACCCGATGAAGTATCGATGCGAATCGATACAAGACTTACAATGGCCCGTCAAAGATGAATCCAGACTTAGACTATCAAAGGCGTGCTCAGAGTATCGCTCGGCCGATGCGAACATCGCTAAGGTGGGTGGCTCCGATGAACCCGTCTTTGCTTAGCCTAGACACATAACAATACGGATACTATCACTGAAATCGCTAGGCGATAACACCGCACATGCTAATAAATGACCCAACGCACCTAGCTAAGGGATTAATCCCATATTGTATGCTTGTATAGAATATGGAAAGGAACATGGAAAATACGAGAACTCTCGTACCGCGCTCCACGCTCGTGCTAAGGCACAAGCTTACGTTCAAGTCCCTTATGCGTTCAACAATGAAACAATGAATGGTTGACAACAATGAAACGGGAAGACTATCAACATAGTCATTCCGAGTAGAGTTTAGCAACATTGAAAGACTATGGGACCGATGGATCGCTAAGTCAAATCCCGCACGGGAAGTTGCATAATGTATAAATGAAAGAATGAACGAATAAACGAGTGAATGAATGAATCAACGAATAGATGAATACGAAAATGAACTAATGAACGAATGGACAAGTGAAAGAAAGAAATAAATAATGAATAAAAGGTAAGAAGGAAAGAAATGGTTAGCGACAGGTGTGACGAGCACGTGCAACGGGGCTCGCTACCCGTACTGCACGGACGCCAACCTGGTCGATAACACATTGTGGCTAAGGGTTAGCCTATGACGATAAAATACGAAATGGTCGTGGACGGACCCGTGCACGGGTGATACGGATTCCGCGGCATGATCAAAGGGAGGATCGTAGACGGCCTAGGCGGAACCAAGTCGAGGCTTACGGGCTGCCTGGTTGCGGACTTGGCCACCCGGGGGACGTAAGTGCTGAGGTATTTCAAGAGACTAACGGGGTGTGTGCCAGTCCTCACCCTATGCTAAGTTGAGAAATACCACGGTTGGAAGTGTCCAAAATGGCTTGTGACGCCAGCGACCGGTGCATATAGATTTAAGTGGGCTTTGCTGGTGGCAATCCACGTGCAAGTCCTTGCATTGAAATCAAAGTAGTCTAAGTTAACTGTACAAAGCACCTTCTGAGTAGGCTTGAATATAACACACAAAATGAGCAAGAGTACTTCGAGCAAACGAGTTAGAAAACGTGCCTACGACGTACTAGAACCCGAGACAAGGACACGCACTTGACATTGAATGCTTACATGAACTGCGTTAAGTTAATTCATATGAATTGTTGACTAACTTGGTTTACGTTGGATAGGAAAGGCCGGACGGTAAGTATGGATAAGTCGTGCATGTATTTCCATGCGACACTTGTTTTACGCAACACGAGATAGGCTATGAAATATGCCATGAAAATGATCCTAAGGCAAGAATAGAAAGACAATGAATGATAGACGGTGCACAAAAGTAAATAGAACGTGTTGGTAATGATACCATTGTGGGCGAGCTAGCCTCCCCACCAGTGCATAACAATGTACTGATAACCCCACAGTCTGCTTGCAGGATGCAGGAGACGTCGGCGGGTGCGGAGCTTCCATCGAACGTGTTAAGGCGCGGAGCCAACATCCGGGGCCTTGGGACGTTGCAAGAAGTTGAAGCACCTATACAGGACAAAATGTATCAGAACATCGCCATGAATCATTCTATGTTGTAAGCCACTTGGCATGCCTTTTATGTTTCAGAGAGAGAGAGAGCTTGAGCGATTTGTAATATCGGCCTAGCGCCGCTTGTAAACTTCTTGAATATCAATAAAGAGTTTGAATTCGCTTCAACTTGTGTTCATTTACTTTTTGCTGCAAATGGGGACACTCTGTGCGACTCTGTGGCCTAGCTGGAATCGGCCGTTTCTGGACATAGCCTTGCACGGGCGCAACCTAGGCCCGTGCGGCATCACGCCTTAGCGAGGACGATCGCTCCTATGAGAGCGGGGCATGACAGTATTCCGCTACGCAGGAGACGAAGGAACACCCACAACAACCTCGGGTATAGGCCCCTGTATTGTAGGAAGAGGAGCACCCACAGCGACCTCGGGAGCGGTCCTCTGCACTGAAAGAGGAGCACATCGAAGGCAGCTGATACTCCAATCCCCGGAGAAGTGACTAGAGCAGGCCCACGGGATGTTGCAGATCTCTCAAAAGCTGCTGGTCCTTAACACTGCGATCTGATCTTAGGCAGCATCCTAAAGACAGATCGAAAGGAAGAAGTCAATATGGCACAAGATAGAATATATTCAAAGAAGGATAATTATAATTCAAAGAGACAAGATCAAGGAAAGGACAGTTGCATGAAAACAATAAGTTAGAATTAAGTTTTTACTAATTGTGATTGATTATCCCTTAGCCTATAGCCTATATCCTATATATATAGCAGGCTCGTAATAACACTCTAAGTCGAGCACCACTACGACATCGCACTAATTGTGACTTCTGGACCTGTATGGGCCACCACTAAAAATGTGTCATGATCCCATCCGATGTAGGGGCACGAGTACGAGACGACGCCGAGCCTACGCCGCAGCATCGGCAGTAGAACGATGTCTAGGTCTACTATGCTAACTAACAATTATATCATAACCTGTCAAGATATCTGAACTCCAATCGGAAAAAATAATAATGATATAGTAATACTCAATCACAATGACTAAAGGAAGATAAATAGCACGATAAAGATATAAATCATGATATAAAATATCAAGAGAAGTCTATCATAACATAACACAAGTCCAAGAGAGTCTAAGAGTGTCTAAAATAATAACATGCCAGAGTCATAAGGCTGGAGACATATCCAGTACAAAATCTAGTCTAACTGAGTCGCTACTAAAGCCTCCTCAGCTGGAGCTAAACCCTCTTGGATCAGTACCTCCTGGTCTACGCCTATTATATACTGTGGGTCATAGTAGGTAGGACAACCGTCATCTGAATCGTCTGAAAAATATATCCAGTCAGGATTGGACCGAAGTACATCTCTAATAATAGTTCCAGTAAATGATAAAGAATATATAACAGTAAATAGAGAGAATATACAAGATAAAATGATATGTACATGAATATAACATATATGAAAATTATGTAAGTAAATAGGAGAACAAGAATCATGTACAATAATTAGAAAATAACTATCTATATGAGTGAGTACTAGTTTCAATATGTGATCGACTTTGCACGGGAATTTATGGCCTAGTTAATCATACGTGCGATATATGATTAACACTTACGGGAAACAATATCATGCACGGGAAGGGTATGATCACATACTACTACTCCCCGCCTCCGACTAGTACAGTGGATCCAACCATGGTATGTTACGACACGAAATACTCTGAGAAGGTAGCTAATCCTCTTAGGAATCGATGTCTATATAATGCAGAAGAGCAACAACGGGGCTTGCACATGGTAAACCAAGACATACGGGAATAACATTTCATAACAGAATCGAAAATACTAATCCATGTAACCAATGTGTCAAGAACAATGATATCTACACTAAATACAAGAAACATAGAAGATATCATAAATAGAAAATTATGAGAGAATATACCAGCCTGAGATCCGGTCTGAAGTATCAACAATATCCGATACGGTGCCTCGAAGACCTAAATATGGAATATTAATGTCAATTAGTGTTTTGGAATCATAAACATGCTGTACTAGCTCAATACTAGGTCTCCAAGTCATTTCTAAGTCAAACTAGGTCAATCTAGGTCAAACTTGGTCAAACATAGGTTTTTAGGGCCATACCATGTCAAGGTATTCTAGTGTATACTAGGCTAATACCCTAGATATCTACCTATATACCTAATATTGACACAAGGTAGATCAATTACCTTACTTATTACCTAATACATGTATTCTATTACACTGCCTAGGTACCTATACCTTGTCTCATAGGTAAACCCAACCTACACTAACATAGGCTTGACATGTGCCTACATACTTTACCCTATACTCTATCCCCTTTTCTATTACTAGCATTCTCTAGGTAACCCCATTACCTACAATCATAGGTAAACCAATTACCCAACTCAGAACCTAGTCACTTTTAGGTAAAACCTTTTACTTAGGAAATTACACATTACCTATTTGTTTTCTAGACATTACCCTATAGGTAAACCAATCGCCTACTCATGCCACCTAGGTAACGCTCTTACCTATGCTTACATGTCATCTAACATTTACCTATAATATGGCTATGCCCAACCTATTATCCACATAGGTAAACTAAGTACCTATCACATAACACATATTCCTATACACCACTATACTACCTACATGATACCCCCCACCAATCATTCACACAGACACTCACACACATTCAATTCTGCCTGCTATCGAGGTTGGCCTGCACACCAGTGCACATGTGCTAAGTGCACTTGTGCACTGGCTAATGCACATGCAGCACACTCACTCCCATTTCCTGTACACACTTGTGCACAGGTCTTCTACTACCTGCACTGGCCTGTTGTTGGACTACCCCACCTACAGGAATTACCTAAGCACATGCTAACTGATGCAATAACAGCCCTGTGTACATGTGTGCACATAAGCTGGCTTTCAACTGTAATCCCTAAGGTCAAGTGTGGCTACACGCATACTCTAATTCCTGTGTACAGGATAGTGCACTGCTTTCTTCACTTTTCACTTCATTGCTCACCCCCTTGACCCATGTCCTAACTGCTGTATAACAGGTAAATCACACTCCTACAGCAACCCAAAGCACAAGCCCTCCCCTTATTCACTGCTTGACACCATCCTGTACACACTTGTGTACATGTCCACAAGACTTGACCCTCTGTAGCCTAGTAGTTGGTCACTGCAACAGGGGTTGCTTCCAAGTCATGTGCACACAAGAACCCTGTGCACAGATCAAACACTTAGGACTCTTCCAAAGTAGCAGTCCTACTGTACTAAAACTCCTCTCTAATCATGGGCATACATAGGGGTCTCCCTATATGTTGTTACTTAGACCCCCATCTTCCTATGTACCTATCCTATCTAAGACACACTCACCTCTATATATGCATATATGCACACATATGCCTATGAAACACACTCACATAACCATGGTCTCAGTTAGTGCACCTATGTGCACACTATACCCCCTCTAGTTAACAGGTACACACACACCTATAATATATACACACACATTTATCTATACCATATGTATTCACACACACACTCACACACACACACACACACACACACACACAGGTATCCCCCATCACCATATACATAGGACACAAAATACACATGATACTCATATGAAAGCTTAACATCGAACACTTGGTGTGTCTCACCCCGGTATCACACTAATCAACGATACGACCAAAATACCTACATCGAACCTTGTCAGAATCCTACCAAATTACATAGGCAAGTCTAAAACATACATATAAACATAATTAGTATAAAACGAAGCTAGTGTCAAGTTTCATATGTAATAGGACATGTGTACCACAAATGTTGGAGGAAAAACCCCCAAATTGACCCCGTGTCCTACTGTATCATGATACGACTTACACGTATCCATTTGTGGACACGAATCTAGCCACACACAACCAAATTTAATCTAAATAGGTTTAACAAACCTAATAACAAACATTGGTGCACCATTCTCAAAATTCCCTCCAAAATGCCACAAAATCTAATATAACTTTCACATAGAGAGTCATTTGAGTCTCAAAACTCTTCCTATAGTCCTAGTCCATGGGAGAATTCCTAAGGGTTCAATAACACAAATAGAGTCTTTTTAGAAAGGGAAGTGAGTCGTATACTTATTGGAAGATGGATTCCTAATGAAAAGCCAAAGGGATACGATCCGGACACGTAGCTCCTAGCAAATAAACTCCTCTTCTTGTGCTCCTAGTTTTCAAGCTCCCGGGCTCCTTCTAGTGTAGGTAATGATAGGAATAGGTGAGAGACTGAGTAGGATTTAAGAGAGATTGATGGAGGAATGGCTCAAATTAGGGAAGAACACTAAAATAAGAGAAAATAGGCTTGATGAATAAAATAAATGAATGAGGACCCCCCTTATTGTGGTCGACCAAGAATAGTAGGGTTAGGGCTAATCCAAAATTTCTAGCATGACCTCTAATGTTGTCATGTGGCTAATTAAATGTATGGAAAAATTTGGACCTATTTCGGTAACTAGTCTAATCTTTATTCTGATTAAATGGTCATGACTAATGAGCCTAATGGGCCTAGTCCAATGAGTTGGTCCAAGAGTCATGTCATGCTAATTATTGGACTCTATTCAAGTGTATAGGCTAATCGGTTCACTAACACAAGTCTAACAATTAGGCTAGGCACTAACCATATTAACTAACACATTAATGATAAATAAATATTCACAATATAATATAAATATGAAATGAGAAAATTATCCCTATTTGTGAAAGTGGTAGTGAAAAGTTTTAAAGCTACGAAGGTCATCTTTTAAGCAATTGCACCAATACAAGTGTGGTCACTAGAGCCAATTTGGAAACATGTTAAACGATTCTTCTTTTAAATGATTTATATTTCTAGAATCTAGCATGTTTCTTTTGATGTCTTGCTACTATATCTCATTGATATTTTAGTTGCATATTATCTGAATCAATGTGAGTAATAATACTAGCATGCTTAGCTAATTCTCTTGCAAATGACTGTTATATAGCATGACTAGTTGTTTAGCTTAAATGATTAGTTCACACTATGTTGTTTATCAATCAATTAATTTCTATTAGTGTGACACATTTATCTATGCATGCACTTTATTCTAGGTCTTTATTTATGAAGCATGCATATCAGTCTAATCCATAGGAGTTTGGGTTTTATTTGAGTTAATGTATTTTTGACTCTCCGCCTTTAAGCTTTGAAATAGTTTCATCTTACCGATTTGTCTTTATTATGTCATTTTTAATCGGTATTTATGAATACATGTGTTTAACACAAGCTTCTTGGTACTTGAAAAGTAATACTTATACTTCTTTTAATCTTGTGTTGCATAATATTTCATTGTTGATTATCATATTTTACCTTGATTAACTTCTTGTGAATCAATTATGTCTTTGCCAAATGAAGCATATTTATACTTGTTTTGAATTTGTGATAGCTTCTCAAATATTTATTAAGGATACATGACTATATACATTAAAATTTCTATTTATATGTATTCATGTATCTCTTATATTGATATTTTGTATAGATATCTTTATGGGGGCATATGAGTTAAGTTTAAGCTTTATATTGATTTGAAGAGTATTCAGTTATACTTGTTACTTTCAAACTTGTGCTTACCTCATATAGCTATTAATTCTTTTGACCAAATTTATGTATTTTTCTTGAATCAATTAGCTTCTTCCTTAAAGCCTTCTTTTGATGATATCTTCTTGGCTTTTTGGTTAACCTTATAGATACATGGTTTTCATTTGGTTTATAATATTTGAATTATTTTATGTTTTTTGATATATAGTTTTACATATATTAAAGTTTTCCTAACTTTTGAGACTTTTGTTTTATTTCTTTAAGTTGGTATGTTGAGAGAAAATGTTTATCAATGTCTTGTTCATGACTATTCATGGATGTTCATTTAAGAACCACATTTCTATACTTTATCTTGCATTTTAAATTATCTCCTTTATTAGTGCTCATTTTTAGTCTATATCTTCTATATTTCTATACTGCACTATGAAAGCTTTCTTGAAAAATATGTTTCTTGCTATCTTTAGAATTTAGCTTTCTTGAACAAGTTGGTCTTTCATTGCTCATTCCTAGGATTTATGCTTCCTTAGAATTATTGTAGGACAAAAGAATACATGTAATTGATACATCATATGCCTCAAGTCTTTGGCTACGTTTGAGCTTTGTGTTGAGATTTTTCATTTCTAGAGAATACACTTATTTCTTAATGGCTATTATATTTTACATTATCTAGATCGATCTATTATTCTATTATCTTGGATTTATCTCAATACTTAGTAAAAAAGTGTTATGTTATTGTGTTTCATGTATATATCTTTTTGCCTATTTGATAAGAGTCTACTTCATTTATTTATGCTATCTTATGCTTATTCTTGCTTAGTAAAGAGTCTATAAATCATTTTATTCATTCAAAATGTACGCCCTTAATTGGACACTCTAATCTTAAGCAAGTATCTTTAGTATTAGTGACTCAAGGTTTAATGAGCACATATATCTTGTTAATTAATTGGTTATATAGCTTGCTTATTTAGGATATATTGTTAAGCTATATAATTTTGGTTCACTTTCACTCATCTAGCTATTGTTTCTCATTTCAATCTATATATGATATGCTAGTTTATAACAAACAAGATTTGTGATTTGCCTTGATATGATTTGTATTCTATTTATATATATGCCTTGTCTCTAAAACTAGTTTGAAAAACTTTTGATTTGATCTTATTTTTTTGAAGAGGTTTATGATTCCTTACTTTAATATCTTTCCATATAAGTCATTAGTAAGTATTTCTTAAATTTATCTCACTTTTGAGTCATGATTTTATATTATCGTATTACATCTATGTAAGTACCCTGATTTTTTGGAGATTTTTTATTATTATTGTATATGATTTTTATATATTAAACCAAATTTTAATTTTAATTATGGCTATATCGGCCCTTTGTCGTAGCTTTAATTTTTGAAGCACAACATTGACCAATTCCTCGAAGCAAGTTCCATATTTGTTTTCAAGATGAGCCAACCGTCATTTTGGTATATCATGTCCCACTCAAACATGTTCCCTTGCACTATATTTTTCTTGCACAACTTTCAGGTCAAGATGACAATTTTACCATTCGTCGTAATTTTGATGTATTTTTCCAACTCCGATTTGAGGCTCAAACTCGATCCAAATTTTTTTGACCCAATATATAGTTTTGACCTTTTGAGCCTACTACACATATGCCAATGGTGTACCTCTCAATTGGGTTCCTATGTGCTATTTATTTTAAGTGGCATATAAGTCAAAACTAAAACATATTGGACTCAAATCGATCACAAAAATTTCACCAATCCAAAACTAGTCCAACTAGGGACCCATGGAGCCTTTTCTAGGGTACCCTAACCTATTAGGTATTTTAGATTGATTTAAATGAATTAGTGTTCAGCCACACTAATTCAAATCTAATTTAAACCAACTCCATAACAACTTTTCTAATTTAGACTCGATTTAAATATCTTTGGACATATCTTTGTATATATTTTAAACTAGACAACCAAATCTCACCAAACCAAATCCTAATCAATTCCAACCCTTTTAAATTGGATTCCCTATATTTTAAACTCCTATTTTTTGTCCGCCACACCTACTTCTCACAGTAACCGAGCCCCTCCATTTTTTTTTTCTATTTTTGCACTTTCCTTTCCACCCAACGTAAACTCATCATCTTGACCTTTTTCAACCCTCCTACCACCATCTTGACCCTAGGACAGCCGTCTAATACCCCAGCACCTTTTCGAGGAGCCTCGGTCATAATTTGGTCGGTACGAGACGCCGAAGGCACCCAAAGTCAACCGAACTTGTGCTGAATTTGTCAAAGCAGGTATGCTATTTTGCATCTAGGATTTTATGTACTTTCTGATATAATCTTTTCGTGAAACCAAGACTTATGGAAAGATCTTTGTGTCTATTTTCATGTCCAATTGGCCACACCACAATTCCTTATGGTTTGGCTTGGGCATCCGTTCTACAAAAAGATATCCAAAATAGACCAGTTCTGTTGTAAGCCAATTTTATCTACTTCCAGGCCACTTTGACCTTCCATATATTTTTTTGTAAGAAACTAGACAGCCTAATCTTTCCAACGCATATACTTTTGCAGCATTTTGGTTTCCTTTACTATATATTAAAAATATGGACATTTTGTCATAATATCGAGATACCCCACAGTTCATGAGTTCTATGTGTCCATATGCTTCGAAACTTCATGAGACTTGTCCAAAACAAATATATGCGTGTTTTAATAAGAAAACATATTTTATACTTTTTTTATTTATATAAAATTTATCATTTTTGGAGCCAAACTATGGAACAAGTCTAAGTATATTGATGTAGAATCATGCGAGACTTGTATACATATTTTTCTCTAAATAAAATGTATTAACTATTATGATAATATTTATAATTATTTTTATAGAATTAAAAATATATTTTTATTTATTGAAATATTACTTTATCATATAGATTTAATACTATATATGCTAGATTGATATGGTAGTTTGATACTAGTTATATAGTCTAAATTTTATTATAAATTTTAGTATATTTTTCCAGAAATAAATATTATATGTTACTATATATGATGGATTGGGGATATATATAGTAAGTGCTAGTTCCATAGATTATGTATAATTGAAAATATATATAGTAAGTCTATAAGTAGTATGTGTTAAGTCATAGATATATTATTGATAGATGGAATAATTTATTCTAGGAGTTCATGACGGACGTAGCGAAGATCTCTAAGCTGGATCCTCATATTCGCAATTTGAAGTTGCAGGCAAGTATACCTTGCCAACCTGTACAATATATTTTATATGCATATGCATGTTCTTTACTTCTCTGTTGTTCCTTTTTTCTCATATTGTTGTACTCATGATTACATTATCTTCTGTCTAGTTTTACTTATCTTGTTTCTAGTTTTACTTTATCTTGTTTCTTGCTTACATGCACGTACCTGAGTTCTATTCTTTTATTATATGTTATATTGGTATTCGTGTTCATGTGTCTCATGGTAGAGTTGTCCAGTCCTACACCATTATTCTCTGACTTGAGTATCACTTGACTTATGATATTATATAGATTGTGAGTGCTTACCTTGACTACGGTCTATATGATTGACTTGACCTTGATACTAGAATTGGCTACTTGACCATTTCTATTGGAAGTGCTTGCCTTGATTACAATTGAGATACTATAGATTATGGGTGCTTTTCTTGACTACAATCTATAGATTTTACTTGACTTATTGTTAGCCACTTCTAGTATGGCATGCTACTGTCTTAGGGTCCTTATGTCTTAGTTCCCTTGTATCTTAGTATCCTTGTGTCTTAGTTGATTCTTTCATGACTATTCCTTATTTTCCCTGCATATTTTATACTGTTACATTCAACATTTTTTATGTATCTTGCTAGTCCCCCGAGGACCTGGTGAACTCTCCAGGTATTCATTGAGACTGCTAAAATAGAAGGGTAGATTGGTGGACGATTGCATCTACCGGATTCAGGTATCGCTAGTGGTACTTTTATTGTTCTTTCATCTTTTATATTTTATGATGACAACTTCAGCTGTATAGCCTAGTTTTATAAGCTTTTTTTTGTTATGAGCTTGTTCAAATGATTGTATTAAGGTGTAGCCAACTTTATTACAAATTATCTATTCATGTATTTATATTGAAGTGCCATCAGTGTATATTTGATCAACATTAATGCATTTGGTTCCCACTTGAGATATTATCTGTGGATTGAAATATAGTTGACTTGCCATTTAGACCCTATCTTAGACAACTTACATGCATTACTTGAGGGTTGCATAGGTTGGATTCACCCTTGAGTATGTACCAGCTGGCCGTGTCACGTGCTAGTCCCGTGACTTTTGGGACTGGGGCGTGACAATCTATTTTGATTAAATTTGTTTTCCTTTAAATGAGATCGACTCTTTACCATATTCCATTGATTCAAGAGACATTATTATAAATATGGATTTGGGATTTTCTTTTGATGAGGTTGGATAATGTTTAATCTATTCATTTTTCTTGATGAATGATCCTAATGGTTGAGTAGTCCTATATTATCTTATTATGTGATTATCAAGTTAATTAATTACTCTACTTTGACTACTCTTGGATTACCACATATGAGCCTTTGCTATTTGAACTTTATTGGTTTTTCATTTAGTATTAGTAAGGTTGGGATATTACCCGTTGATGGGTACATATGTGGTAAAATACACCTAGTCTATGCAAAGTATTAAATTGGTTGATTCTTTCTTAATTAGATAATCATGGACATGATATTTAATTTTTATTTTTTACTTTATTTTTGAGCAAAAATTGTCTTTCATCATGATTGTTCTAATTGAATTCATTCTTATTTCGTGATGACCTTCTTCTCAAAAGGTAACATACATCGATCTATCATATTTAAATATGAGATATTTCTATGTAGGTTAATGTATGCCATATTTTATTATATATGCTTAATTGGAACATTCTTTTGATTTTTCATCTTTAGTGTATTAATCGGATATATTTTCATGATTGAAGATGATATATTCGTCTTGTGATGATTTTATAGCCTTATATGCATTAAGCAAGGGAGAGAAGTCCATAGTTAATTTATCTCTAGATCTTTTAGTTATCTATTTATGCTATAAGTGCTTTGGAACTATATATGCATTTTTGAAGGGGAGCAAAATAAATTGTTTTAATTCGTTTATTCCCTTTATATGGTATACCTAGTTCATCATGAACTCTTTTTCTTTATTTTATATTTTATTGATTGAGGTCATGATTTTCATTTTGAAGGGTTTATGAGAGTGCATGCGATTGTCTTTATTATCTTGTCTCTCTGTTTTATATGAGTTTAAATAGTTCATCTTGTCAATATCAACTTTCTTATCTATCTTGATGACTAATGAGCTTTCATTGATTTGGCTTTTCTTGTATGTTTAATTGATTTTGCTTTCATTGTTGAGGACACCCCCAAAATTCATGATTTTTATCAATATTGGTAATACTTAGAGGGGAGCATTCAAGTCGACTGAATTTCTCCTTCTCAAGTATTTCTCCCTTACCTTCATGTTTATCTAAAGGGTATTCATATAGCATGAAAAGGTAATTGAGTTCAAATGCATGAACTTGGGTAAGCAAATAGATTTGTAAATATTGAGATTATTCTATATCAATTGATCTATTTCATTGATCTTTTATTCTGTTCCACTATTTATTTGCGGACAATTATGACTCTCAATGGTTTCTCTGATCAATGTTTAAAGTTTATAATTTCAGTTGGCATCAAGTTTATATATTTAATATCTCAATTGGTATCTTTTTCATTGATATATATTATTTTGCAATTATCAATCCTCATGGCTTTTAATTGAAATTATTTATTTCATAGTTCTCTTCCGAAACTAGTGTATTATTTCACATCATATTGTTTTTTGGATTTCTTCCTTGGATTTCAAGTTTGTAAACTATTTAATAATTGTTTTCAAATTCTTTTACTTTTACCAACTATATTGTGTTTTGACAAATTATTTTCTAATTTAATATTCTACATTGAATACGTAACTTTCTAAACATGTATTTACACACTTTTCTATTGTTTTTCATTAATATAGTTGATCATGATTGTCTGTCCTCTTCGTGCTCTGATTTATATGCTTAAGATTGATTTCATTTTATCTTAGTATGGGGGAGCGTAATTTTTCATCATGTCAAAGGGGGAGAAGTAAGTTTAAGTATGTGCTTACATGTTTGAAATAAGGGGTAGAAGTAATTTAAGTAACATGCTATTAGTGATATATGGTTATGTCTGCTTATACATTAGTGATACATGCATCTATTATGTCTATACTAAATTTAATCGATTTGCCATAATCAAAAGGGGAGATTGTTGGCCCAATGGTTGTATCATATTTTGAATATGGTAAATCAATTAAGTTTGGCATTATATTATCACTAATCTTCATGCAATCACTATAGCATCTCTACTTATACTTATACCTCTTAGTTTATATGCCTAATGTGTTACATATTAATGATATGAGTTTCTATTATATCTATCTTAAATTTAATTGAGTTGCCATAATAAAAAAGGGAAAGATTGTTAGCCCAATGATCTAACTATGTTTTTGAGTATGGTTATTCGATTAAGTTTGACATTATGATATCACTAATATTCATGTTATCACTATAGTATTTATACCTAAATTTAGCATTATCCTCATGTGCATTAAATTTTACTTGCTTATTGAATATTACTTTGTTCGTCTAAAATGTACTTCCAGAAAAGCAATAAGCAAGATCAACATGGACATATACAATAAAAAAATCATGATGGACCAAAGAGGACGGTATCCCACAAGACTTCTCTGAACTGCCCGATGACATCTTCGGAGCCATGCACTCGAGGGTTCCGCTGCCCGGTCAGCCGACATGGGTCGAAGAAGCCAAGCCATGCCATCATAGGGAAAAGCTATCATCCATCGCCAATCCAATCCATGCTATCATCATTTTAAGAATCTGAAGATGCATGCACCAGCTATAGTTTATTTGAGTCTGTAATAAGTCTTAGGAATAATTGTAAATGCAAGAAATGGATGCCAAAATCAAAAGCTAGGTAGAAAATAACCCTGTACAACTATTGGCAGACAAACGGATGATCGAACGAATCTTCGCAGAAATTTGAAGGATGATCCGAATGGACCACATAAAGTTTCTGTAAACTTTCGGATTATCCAACGGACGTCCGAAAAATTCGAAGGAATATCTGTATGGTTACCATTTGGAATCCAACGGTTGAATCTTGTCCATCGATGATCATAATGGCTATACTATAGCCGTTGCACATTACAGGCGGAAGATACGACGG